>NDGN011413687.1:0-12985 GCA_002564285.1 Tympanoctomys barrerae
CACACACACACACACACACACACACTAAATAAATGTAAAAAAAAATTAAATAAAATAAAATAATAAAATAAAATAAAATATGTGTGTGCTCATTCATTCAGCAGATACTTCCTAAACATTGACTGTCTTCCAAGAACTAGGTAGGAAGACAGGGTTACAAAGAGGAAGGATCTAGTATTTAAAGTGAAATTTCTGAAGGATCCGTTTCCAATAACTGTACACTTCAAGGGCTCATCATATGCTAAGAATTATGAGAGGAAATGAAAAGAACTAAAATAGTTCCTTCAGAAAACAAAGTAGTAGGAGAGATCACATATTGACATGAAAAATACTCATTGTTTTTAGAGCAAATGTGAATTAATGTGTCAAAAACTGAGTGTAGAAATTCAGGGGTCATAAAACAATATACAGTATGGAGGGCTTGCACATTTTACCTTATGACAGATAGTACATTTCTCTCTTGTGCTTCTGAGGATCATTTCGGACCTTGAATGTAATACATGTGGATATACCAATCTATTTGTCTTCAGAGTGGCCACTCAGGACCTGAGGTGGCTGCAGCCCCAAACCTGTCACCTTTGGCTATGTGCAGCCTTCTCAAGGAGTCATAGTGTGCCATAAAAGAGTATTTCTATGTGTGCCATGATGTGAAGAGTTATTTGGAGAGGATAAATACCATGATTTTAATTTTTTGCATTCTGTAGATATGTACGACCAAGTGCTGAAGTTTGGTGCTTACATTGTGGATGGCTTGCGAGAGTGCTCCCAGCCAGTTATGGTTTACATTCCTCCCCAGGCTGAGCTGCGGGGTGGCTCCTGGGTTGTGATTGACCCCACCATCAACCCCCGGCACATGGAGATGTATGCTGACCGAGAAAGCAGGTAGAGTGCCTTCTTTTCTGATCACTGACTCTAGGGACCCTCTAGTTGTTGTTTTCCTCCTAGAGAACATTATAACCAAGACAATTTTTTTTTCAATCTGTCCATTGCCAAAGGATTCCAAGGTCAGGTCAGCTGTCATGAGAAGGAAGCCAGGCCTGAGCTGAGCACTCTCAGCAACACACACACACACACACACACACACACACACACACACACGTATGTACGTAAGTACATGATAAATTCCTTTAACAGGAAGCCCTCTCTTCCAGGCACTTCTAAACTCAATTCTTACCTGCCATTTGTTATTCACCTATACCTAGCCACTGTTTTCATTGTCATGGGGGGGTTTGTTTTGTTTTTTAGTGATACTGAGGACTGAACCAAAGGCCTTTTCTCTGAGCTACAGCCCAACATATGTGTGTGTGTGTGTGTGTGTGTGTGTGTTGTTTTGTTGTACAAGTTTACATTTGTATGATTTTTTTGTTTTTAAATTAAGCTTTTTGGTACACTTTGGGTATACATAATAATCACATTCATTACAGGGATTCTTTTTTACCCCATTTCCCTACTGTCCATTCAACCCCCTTTCCCTTCCTTACTTACAAAAGCTTTGTTTCCATTTTTTCCTTCTTGTCATTTTTTTCCTCTTCTTTTCCCCCTCTCCCCTCCCTAGTTTCCCTTCCTATTTAAATATTGTCTTCCTGTTTCACAATATCTGTTACACATTTCCGTCTTTACTTATACTTTCAGTTTTTCACATCAGAGAAACAATGCAGTGTTTACATATGTGTGTCTGATTTACTTCACTTTCACTTTGTTTTTGTTTTGTGGTGGTGTGGTCTTTGTTGTTTGTTTTTTGAGACAGGGCTTTACTAACTTGTTAAGTTACCCAGGCTGGGCTCAAACTTGCAGTCCTCCTGCTTTAGCCTCCCAAAGTACTAGACAGGAAATGCCACCATGCCCTGTTTTGCCATCTCTTTCCTAAGTGTATGGCAGAAGGAGCTTAAAGTGAGTTGGAGTAGAAGGACTGGACTATTAATTTGGAATTCAGGGGTTTTAACTCAAGGGTTTTTTCTCACTCACTGTGGAGATATAGAATAGTCTTTATACTTCCTGGGCTGCTTTTTTTCATTTATTGATTGATTGAGCTGGCTGGTCATCGATGTGTCCGACAGCACCCACATTCTGTGACTCCAGACCAAAGCCTCCTTACTTGGGAGCCCTGGGTTTCACACCACATTCCAGAAGACTGGAGGACACATTTGCAGTGCCCAAAAAGCTGCAAAAGAGAAGCCCAGGTTTTATGGGAAGTAGCAATTCAAACTGCTTAGGTAAACAGATCAAATCCAGCATCTTTTGATGTTTCTCAACCGTTTCCTAATTTCCTAAGTAGGATTCCTAATACTTTTCCTAAGTATTTCCTTGACAGTGTGCCATGCACGTTTTTATATCCCCTCATTTTATTGTAGTACTTGTTTCTTTCCACCAAGAAACTCAGCCTTCTACTTCAAAGCTGTTTAGGAAAATCTAGTAATTTTATTGCCAAATCACTAGGCTGTCATTCTACATTGAGAAGTTTATGATTTTTAAGTCCTAATCTAGCTCCTGACCTGATAATCAGATCAGAGACAATTCCTCTGAAAACATTGGAATCATACTATCTGGTTGTAGATCCACTTCTGCTAATTGCTAGATTTAGACAAGTTTCTTAAACTTCCAATACCTTCATTTTTCTCACCCATAAAATGGGGATAGTATCAGTACCCTATGTCATAGTGGATGTCCACTGGGCATAGGATTTTTTTGTATTTATCTGTCAACACTTAATGCCTTAATATACACAGTAGGCATTTGCTGAAATTTTTTAAATGCAAACATTTTTTAAAGTATTTGGGGCATAATTTTTGGTGAGAGGACATCATTAGTATTACCAGTAGCAACCCTGACATCTTTGACTTGCTAATTTCCATTGTATTGGGCAGAATATTTTACCTACCCTTTGACTTGGCTTAGTGTATCTGACCTTGGTCCTATCAGCAGACTGATGGACCTCTGTGATATAGGATGATCAGCATTGAGCCCTAACTGATACAGCCTAAGTGCTAGAGGTGATAGCCCTGCCACTGTACCTATAGCATCTTTTTTTCTTTTCTTCTCCCCCCCCCAAAAAAAAAAATGTGATTCCAGTTGCCCTTATCAGCTGTAGGTGGTGGAATCTGTATTCTCCTGTTGAGATGGAAGTCGACTGGTGTGGTAATGAGAATTATTTTAATTGCTTTTTGCCAGGCCTTTCTAATACCTCACTTAGACACTTCTCTGGTGCCTGCTTTTCTCCCTGGGGTGACTTCTGTGAACCATGGGTGGGCAAAACCATAATGAAGCTATTTCCTGGTCCACAAATTGTAACTGGCCTCATTCTGTTGTCTCTTTCCTTTAAAGTGCCTCTATTTCTGTTTTGTTTTGTTTCTCTCTGATCCAGGGGATCAGTTCTGGAGCCAGAAGGGACAGTAGAAATCAAATTCCGCAAAAAGGATCTGGTGAAAACCATGCGTAGGGTGGACCCAGTCTACATCCGCTTGGCTGAGCGATTGGGTATGTCTGCTTGCCGTCCTGGCAAATCAATGAGCCATTCAGCTGATTTGTAATGAGTGCATTCATAGGCCAGAGGAGGAGGCATTGAAGCATTTGATCAAATTCATGATAATCTTTATTTACTGTCTTCTGTATGTTAAGAACCCTGGTAGAATGAAATAGCGTGTGTAATAGGAGGGAAAGTGAACCCTAAAAAAAGCAAAAGTCATTTGAATTTTCTTCTGATATTTCCTTGTAGTACAAATACCCCACTTTTCTAGGATATTCCTGTAAACAAAGATTAGCTAGAAGTCGCTGTTGGGGGCAGGCTAATGAGGCAAAGAATATGCAAGACTTAAATATGTCCTGTTTCTGTTTGTCCCTTTGAAGAGTCTGCCTGCCTTTTTGAAGAGTATAAAAGTCAGTGTCTAGTTGTAGAAAAGCTGGAGTCTCTATCCAGGCAGTGTTCTGGGGTCACCCAGAGCTAGAGAAATGGAAGTAAAGGTTGGGCACTGCATGCCTTGAAATAGTGGCTGCAGCAGCAGTAGCCCTGGGAGCATTCATGCTCGATGCTGCCAGCCATCGCTCCATCGCTCGTTTGTTTTCAGAACTTTTGGAAGGCACTTGGACTGTGGACATAGAAATAAACCATGGGAGCCCTGTGTGGAGTCCAGGGTCTGAATGAGTCTTAGATTCTTTTAAAACACTTTTTTCTGCCTCTGTCTCCCGTTGAGTCCTTTCCTATGTCAGTAAAGATAATTGGTTGAGGTTCTTTTGTTGGTTGGTTTGGTTTGGTTTTTCTAAAGGAACAGAGAGGTTATCTTTAAAAGCTAGTGAAGTTCAATAAATGGAAGGAGTAAAAAAGAAAGATTCTAGCTCATTTATGTTCCAAAGAGTGATTTCATTAATAAAGTACCATTTTTGGGCTCTATATCTTCACCATCGGGAAACAGAAAAAACTTCCAAGTGTTTGCCTACAGTGTGAAGACTGTACCACCAGGCACTTGGAATCCTGAGCCAGGTTGCTTGCCAAACACAGTGACTAGAGGCACAATAAACCCTGTTGTGTCCCTTTGTTCGCCATTAAGTAGGAGCCACCAATAACTCTAACCGGCTGCAGCCTGATCCTTTTACAGGAAATGCACACTTACAACAAGGAATTGGCAAAGTTGTTTCTAAAATCTATTGCCACCCGGAATTGTTGAGGTGGTTTTTTTTCTTCTTTCTTTTCCAAACAGGATAATTACTTCTGACCAACCCCATACACTTTAATTAAAGTAACTGCAGCTCAAGAGCAAGTTACTTACAACTGTACATGGAGAGAGCTCTAAAAGCTTCAGCCACTGATAAGCATCTCACTTAGATGGCTCATAATTGCTCCCAGCAACCAGCGATTGTTGCTGCTGTTTTTACCACTAATTCTGTACAAAGGCAGCCATGCTACAATTGCAGGACATAGCAAATTGCGTGATTTCCCCTCATTTTTCTTTTTCTCTCTTTTTTCTTTCTTTTTCTTTTTCTTTTTCTTCTTTTCTTCCTTTTTTTTTCCCTTGGTTTTCTTTCTGGCCAATTTAAAATTTGTCAAAGTCGGTCTTCTTCTGGATCACTGCCCTTTGATATTTCGCGCACTCCATTTGCCACAAACAAGCCGCGGGGCCGCAGTTCATGCTGACTCTAGCAGAAGCAGAGAGAGCTCCATTTATCTTACACTGCCTGCTGAATTCCTACTCATTAACTGGGGGTTCACTGCCTCTTTTTAACCCCCCAATGGCTGTTATCATCCCTTCAGAGTAACAGGATGGTAAGAAGCCAGATCTTCTCTACATCTGTTTGCAGAATGACTGGATGGTGAGGGGTTTGGGCCTGAAGCTTCCTTGTCTTCAAGTAAAGTGTAACTGCTCCCACCTTCACCCAGAACCTTTTAACTTCTGAAGCACTGACAGGCAGAGGGAGGAGATTCTCAACTGATGGCCATTTAATCATTTGTTATAAATCATCTCATTATCCATTTCTTATCCACACTGAAGAAAATCATAATTTATTTAACTTTGGCCAAAATGGTACCTGAGAATGTTTGAGGTAGCTTCTGGCTGAAGGAAACATGGGACCATGAGCAATAGATTTGGAATAGAAATAACTATGTGTGGGCCAGGGAGATGGCTCAGTAGAATAAGCGCTTCCCTGGCAAGCTCAAGGGTCTGAGTTTAATCCCCTCAGTTCCGCCAAAAAAACAAAAAAAAAAAGAAAGAAAGAAAGAAAGAACTATGTGTGAACCTTGGATATGTGGCTTGCAGATAAATTTTTTAACTTCTCTGAATATCAGTCTCTTCATCAGTAAAATGGAAACAGTACTCCCACTTAGCTAATGTGAGGGTCAAATTAATGTCCATTTGCTTTGAATTTACAAAGCATTCTCAAATATGGAGTCTGGCATCATTTTTTTTCAGTCTTCATCATTAAAAGAAGCAGATGGGCAAGACTGATATCAAAAATTCTCTGTGGCTGTGGCCTACAACTGGAAATAGAAGTAGACCCATCTCTCAGTATGTGTAGTGTTTCAGGGATCTCTTCTCCTCTTTCTCCCCTCCCCTCTCCTCTCTTCCACACACCCAAAAGTGTATCTATGTCACAAAAAAACAGCCCCAATATAACAAATTCTTTGGGGATTCACAGTGAGTTTTGATTCCTCTAACAGTGCCTACAACCATGGACTACCAAAATGCTTTTTCACAAAGTGGGTAAAAATGACATCATTTTCCAAACTAGGAAATTGAGGCACAAACCAGGGTTAAACTAATCATCTAAGACACAAAATAAGTGTACATAAGAGCCCAGAATAGAATTTCCATTTCCTATGTTCTACTTTTTGAAAAAGAGTTCTTTAGGTTTTACCTCAGTTTAATACTGAGCCTGATCTAAATTAAATAGAGATTCTTTCTTTTGTGATCTAAAGCCAATTGCACTGAGAAAATCTGATTTAGAAGAAAGCCTGTAGGAATGGATGTTATCTTGTATTCCCTTTCTCTTCCCAAATCAGCCTCTATGGTAGGGAGCACTCACAGAACAATTAGACAAACCAGTACACAGGTGAGTGACTGTGTTATATATATATAGTCTTTATTCTCTTATAATAATGAGTACTATTTAATTTCTGTACAGCTAACGTCATCTGTCCAAATTTTGTGTGTATGCTGGGCCCTTACACATTTTAATGACTGATCTTACGATCTTTTGTCATTTTATGTGGCTAGTTTAGGTAGGAAGGTAGAGAATTGCTAGTATGCAAATCTATGATTATAATACAATATAAAAGTAGTACATACATTGACTTCTGATTGAAATAAAGAAAATTACCTCAGGAAGAAAAGTGAACTAAGTCAGATACCAGAGCTTCCATTGCTAGCAAGTTCTCACCCTGGATTCTCAGAACCGAGGCTTAGTAGAGCCATTCTGGGGAAGATTACATCCCAGCATTTTGCTTGCTGTAAGGAAATTAAATTCTTTTTCTAGAAACAGAGCCCCAGCCCTCCAGGGCCGTTCTGTGCCCACTGTCATCCCTTTACTGCTTTACAAAGCCAGGAACAGGGAGAGTGGCTGTGGAGCCAGGACTGCTACGCTAGCCTGGCCTCTCAAGTGCTGTGACCTGAAGTCCTCTGCTGGATCTTTACGCACCTCTTTTGTTCAGAGGGAAATGACAAATCAATTTAGATGGAGAGAGAACTGTCCAGCCCAAGTGTGAAGCAATTATAAGTTCCCCGCTGCCCTTCTCCCACAGTACAAAGAGCACCTGGGCAAAGGAGTCACTGAAGGGGACCTTGTTCTCCACTGTGGCAGTGTTCCCAGACACCTGGGCAGGCTGCCATGCAGCTCCTCTGTGTACCCACATGGACTATACCCTGACAGGTGACTCGAGCCATAGGACAGTGTTGCCAGCCCTCGCTGGCTCCTTCCAGCCTATCCCCACTCAGCATTCCTTGTGGGCTAAGGTGCCTGGGGGCAGATGGAGTAGTTGTGGTGGCAGATAAGGATGCACATCTGTAAAAATCTTCACAAATGCTAAGGCTAACTTATCCTTAGCAAGCAGTGACAGAAAAGGGACTTGGGACTTACTATCTGAGCTGGCTAAGATTTTTTAGTCTCTTTTCTCTACCTTCAAGAGAGAGTGCAGTTGTTTGAGGCAAAAAGTGGTGTCCTTGCCTGAAAGGTGAGATAGAAGATAAAGAATTTCTAATATACATGTTTTAGAAGTAGTTTCTATCTGGTGTTCCTGGGTAACCTCACTGACACTGTGGCTACTGTGTCCCCTGGCTGTGAGGCTGGTTTCCTCCATGATATGTTTTCTATCATGAAGCTAGGTGGGAATCTTGCCTTAAACCCTTTTGGCAGTAGCTGAAAACTTTGCTCTAGTGCAGAACTGCATGTCTTTATACAATGTAGTGTGACAATGACAATGTTTTCTGGGAAGGAGAGGGGTCATCCTTAATGGGATTCTTAATCTGATTGCATTTATGAAAACACCCCCTCCCAGGAAGCAGTGATTCACAGTTCTATCAGGCCAGAGCACTTGGGAGGCCTTTCGTTAGAGGGAAACTTAAGTTTCCCCCTGCTTGAAGGCTGTCTTAGTTGACCTAGATCCTTGAATCCTGCCCTGTCAGTCTGAGGGAGAACAAATAGGGAAGGAAAATAATAAAAGGCTGTGCAGGTGTATCTCTCCTGGAATTGAGGGTATTCTGTGCTGTTTCCTGCCTTCTGTGGATATTTGCTTGAGAGCACTGGTAGAACAGGACTGAAGGAGAAATAATGTTTTTTATTCCTATTTAGAAATCTCCAGGTTTACTGTAATGATTTTTTAAATATGAACAACACAGCACTAACACTGTTGCAAGGAACTTTAGGGTTAAACTCCCTTGGGAAGATTGGTGTTAAAATCAATATGCAAATACAGTTGTATTTAGATAGGTATGGCCCCCTTTGAAGAAAAGCTGATATATGAAAATGGGATTTAAAAAAAAACTAAATACATTGGGAAAAATTATTCCCATTACAAAAGGATTATTTGCTTTACCAAAGGATTCACTGCAGGGTTCCTTCTAAATAGCTCCCTTAAGGAATTTAAAACAGGATCTGATTTACACAGTTTTTCAAGAATGCTTTTGTATAAAGAAAGGCACACCTGTTATGGATGTAGAAATAGTTTTGCAAGATTTTTTTCCACACCCTATCTTACTATCTTTATAGAGAAATTTCTTTCAAAATAGAAAATGTGATTACATAGATCTTTTAAACAGCTACTTATGTTTGTACATTTGAATCTTAATAAGATTCCAGTCTCTTTTATGCTGATTTTTTTAGTCTCAAAGTTGAAGCATGGGTATATGTAAATATCTGATATTCAAGAGCTTTTGTGAGGAGGGTGGTATGGCTCTTATCACTAGCTTCATAAGTATTTAACCAATTAAAGTAAGTTCCTCTTTAAGGGAAGGAAAAAGGACCCATAAAAATTAAGATTTGGGATTAAATTTATATAGGCTACTTAATGTAACTTAAAGCAAAGTTAAGACTGTTTCAAAAAACAATATTATATTTTTAACAAAACCTTTCCCTATTTACCAAATGGGAATTGTTACATTAAATGAGAAAATGATCATACATTAAATGATCTTAAAAAGGAAGATTTCTACAAGGTCATCTGGTGCTGAGAATTCTTAGTCTACCAGTCTAGTTTTTATTCCTAAATTTCAGGCATCACATTCCCCAAATCCCACTCCCGAGGGTGTGTTCTCCTACCCTGGGTAGGGCTGGCCTTCTTGGCTTCCTGCAGTGTCCCAACTGGCAAAAACACTTCCTGTCAGGGAAATCAGCTACTTCTCCAGGAATTTCTCCCCAGCTTACACCCCATGGAGGAGAGATGTGGCTTTGCGCTATATCCTGGCCCCTGGGCGTACTCACTGAGCTGTGGGTTACTTTAAGATATCTTAAGGACTTTTTTTTTTTTTAAAGGACTGCCTCTTAAACCAGACTATCCAGGCCCAAGTCCTGGCTTACATTTTCTGGCTATGTGCCCTTGGGCAGGTTACTTAAGTTTTGTGCCTATTCCTTATCTGTAAACTAGTGTTCTTTTACGATTGATGGGATGATTCAATGAGATGAAAATACTTAAGCAGTGCCAGCACATAGTAGCATCTCAGTAATGCTACTATTTGATCAGAGTAGAGCTACTTCTTTAACATTTTTTATGATGTATTTTTAGGATTTCTTGGAGCCTTTTTATTTGGGGGAAGTAGGGATAGGAGCAACTACATTTCTTCTCCCCTTTCAATCTTGCCTGAAGTCTGGTTCTAGCCAAGAATGACTTTCTTCTCTGTAGCATATTCTTAAACACACTCACACACGAATACACACTGACTTGCTTTCCTAAAAACCCTGAGGCCCTGCAATCTGGCTAGAAAAGAAAGAAAACCATTCCAAGATATTTAATTGTACAGGGAGCTTACAGGATTGATCGAGAGCTTAGCTTTTTACAATAGTCCAGTGAATAAGAAATGCTCCTGACAAACGATCAATGATAGGATAATCACTCTTTATCCCCCTCCTCATTCTTACCTTCTTTCTTTCAGGAGAACAGGGTTCAGAAGTCAAAAATCTTTATAGACGCCGCTTTTAAATTAAGCAGAAAATAGACATTGACATATTTGTTAATCTCCCCTAAATCATTACCAGGGCTGGCTGCTTTGCTGTACACGGAGAGAAGGGCCCTCCACGTGCAACACATGGGTAAAAGTAGCTTAAGAGCAGTCTTCTACTTTTAGAAAATAAAAATGTAAAAGCCAGTTTTTTTCTAAAATAAAGCACACAAATCCTTGGCCTTTTTATGTGCATTTTAAAACACATTTTGCCTTATCTTTCCTGTGCTCTACTGCCTTTTTTTGAGGTGGGTCTTCAACTGTGATCAGAGGCATTACTGAAAAAATCAAACACAGGGGCCTTTAGGGAATGCTCTGTGGTCTTCTTAGTCTCTGGAGAGCCAGAGCATTATAGGTGTTTGCTACCTTCAAAGCTCTAGAATAGCTTGATCAGGTAGGTGAGACCTTTGGTAGTTCAGGAGCCAGCTTCCTCTGTCCCTCCCTTTGGTCAGGCCAAAGATTCATTTCAGAAGGCTTGCTCTCAGCCCTTATCTCCTCCCTCTTCTATGCTAAGCCATGCTTTTAATCCCTTACTAACAAAACTCACTCTTCAGCAGGTCTCCCTTCTATAGTAACTGCAGAGATAACTGCTTGACCACCTCACACCATTTAATGTGGAAGAACACAGGCTTTGGAGACAGCTAGATTCAAGTATAAATCCTGACTTTGCTACTTAAGAGCTGGATGCAATTGGGCAAGTCACTTGACATTTCAGAGTCTCTGCTTTCTTGTTTATAAAATAGATGCCCTGTCTGGAAGGAAGGTTAGTTCTCACCAGGATCAGAGATAATGTCAGTGAAACAACTTGGAAAGCACTCACCAACTTTAGAGGTATTTAGCTTGGCAGCAATGTTAACAGCTGGCCAGACCTACCTCTGAATCATGCATGGTGACTTCTGAGCTCTGTGATCTTGAAAGATTTGAGTGCAGTATGTTATATATAGTTTACATATGTATTTATATGTGCATTCAAGTATGGTGATAGTTTACCCAGAGGGTGTCCTGTCTCTCAGATCAAGGGTTCTTGATGTCTCAGTAAAGAAAAGCTATCTGGGGCTAGGGATTTGGCTCAGCCATAGAATGTTTGCCTAGCAAGCTAGGAAGCCCTGAGTTCGGTCCTTGGCACCAAAAACAAAAATATAAACCTCTGCTAAGAAAAGCTATCCTTAAAGTTTAGCTACCAGGGACTGGAGACATAGCTCAGAGGCATAACCACCTACCTGGCACAAATAAGGACCTAAATTCAATCCCAGCCCCACATGCCATGCAGGCTCGGCCTCAGATTCCTGGTCATGCTGTCTCGGGCCTAGAGGCCGACACCCACTGTGTAGCCCTGGAATGGTGGAACACACCTGTAGTCCCAGCACTTGAGAGGTTGAGCCAGGAGGATCTCTGCAAATTTGAGACCAACTTGGGGGCTAGAAAAGTGAGCACAAGGCTGGCCTGAACTGCATAGTGAGACCCTATCTCAAACAAACAAAATAAATCGTGGCTACTAGAATCACATCTTACCTACAGAAGGGGTAGAAATTATTGGAGACAGGTCTTAGGAAATGGGACTAAGGTGGAACTTCAACTCTGTGAGCCAGGAATCTGCCACCATCATCAGTCAGCCTTTTCAGAAAAGAAAGGAATGTTAATACTGAAAAACTGGTCTTCTGTCCCCACTAAGGAAGAAGAAACATATAACACAATGTTTAAAAGCTTCAGAAAGGGGCCAGGGAGATAGCTCAGTGGCTTAAGCGCTTGCCTGGCAAGCATAAGGTTTTGAGTTCAATCCCTGATACCAAAAAACAAAGCTCAGGAACCAAACTTCTGTATTTGAGGCTTGGCTCTGATTACTCTCTTGCTTTATGACCTTGGCAAGTTATATAAGTTCTCAGTGCCTCAGATTCCTCAGTAGTAAGGTGGGAATAATAATACCAACTGCATGAGGTCGTTTTGAAGATTAAATGAGTTAAGAAAGTCAAAGCACATAGAATGCTATCCAGTGCTCTCTAAATACAAGCTTTGATTGTTGATTATATGTGTTGGATAACCAGCAAAAGTTTTCAGCTTTGCTAATTTTTCTAACTTTTTACTTGATAATGATTTCACAGAGAAGTTAGGAGAATACTACAGAGAACATCTGATACTTTTTTTAAGTTCTATTCGCATTCTGTTCATTTGCTTTGCTGTGTAGGCTACTCATTCTTGCTCACTTCATACACACATATTTTTGAACTATTAATCTGTAGCTATCATGCTCCTTTATCCATAAATATTCTGTGTTTTAAGAACATAGATTTTCACATATACATTTATCAAAATAGATTTTCTCCACCACACATTTATCAAAACCAGGAACTATAAACATTGATGCAATACCATTGTCTAATCCATGATTCATATTACAATTTTACCATTGTCCCAATAAAGGCCTTCACAGCTTTTACCTTTTTCTCTTTGGACCTAAGATCTAATTCCAAACCACACACTGGAGCTCACTGTCATATATTTTTAATTTCCTTAAATCTGGAATAATTCCTCAGCCTTTCTTTGGTTTTTCTGTGAGTTGTTTTTGTAGCATATTCCTCAGCTTGGGTTTGTCTTACATTTTCCCATGGTTAGTGTCTCAGTTTCTCTTCTCTCGTTTTTTTTGTTTTGCTTTGTTTTTTTCATTTTATTTTTTGGCAGAACCGGGGATTGAACTCAGGCCCTTACACTTGTCAGGCAAGCACTTATTCTACTGAGCCATCTCCCTGGCCCTCTCTTCTCTTGTTGCTGGGACAAATACCCAACACTCGACATGAAGGAAGGAAAGGTTTATTTAGCTCACAGTTACTGGAGGTTTCAGTCCATACTCAGCT
>NDGN011413704.1:0-11128 GCA_002564285.1 Tympanoctomys barrerae
ATTGAACTCAGGTCCTTGAGCTTGCCAGGCAAGTGCTTATTCCACTGAGCTATCTCCCCAGCTAGCAACAATTTTTTAAAAATAACACAAAAACAAGAGGCTGGGGAGATGGCTCAGTAGAATAAGTGCTTCCCTGGCAAGCACAAGGGCCTGAGTTCAATCCCCAGTTCTGCAAAAACAAAAACAAAAACAAAACACAAAAACAAGGATAACAAAAGCAAAAATACACAAATAAGATTATATTAAGCTAAGAAATTTCTGGTCAGCAAAGGAATCCATCAACATAATTAAGAAATAACCTTCAAATTGGGGCATTTTTGCAAAAAATTCATCCCATGATAGTTTAATACTCAGAAGATATAAGATATTAAAATCCAAGGAGCAGTTAATGCTTACATTTTTCTTTTCCTTTTTAATTTCTTATATTTTTTACCAATTTTACATGCTTATATTTGATAATCTAAATAACTAATTTTAAAATAACATTATGCAATATAACAAGCATTGTTGAATTCCTATATTTTGCTCAGTGAAATTCTGTATCATTTATAACTTTTTGCTATTTTTATTCTCTTTAAAAAATAAAAAATAGAAAAATGATATCAATACATGACTTGCAGCACCAGCCTTGTCCCCCAAGGTGCACTGAGATGGCAGTTGAAACTGGGCATGATGGCACGCACCTGTAATCCAGCACTCAGCAGACTGAAAACAGGAGGACCACTACGAGTCCAATGTGTGTAGTGAAACCCTGCAGATCCTGTACTAAATACATGATAAGAAAATAAATAAATGAATAAGCACACTTCTTAAATGAAGAAATTCATGTGGCCAAGACATTTATGAGAAAATGTTCAACATTATTGACCATCAGGTAAATGCAAAGGCAAATCATTAACTACAGTGAGTATCACTTTCCCTTACTTTGAAGGGGAACTTCTTTTTTATGTTAAAAAGAAGAGAAAAAAATGAGAACTCTTATAGAGTATTTTTTTCTGTATTTTAGGGATGGGTCTACAGGGTGTTCAGGGTCTCACTACCAAATCGGACTCATAGTGACTCTCCTGATTACAGCCTCCCCCCAAGTGCTGGGATTACAGGAATGCACCACCAGGCCTCAGCTTGCCCCGGGGGTGCAGCTGGCACAGCAGGGCTGGGGATCGAACTCCTGGGCCCTGGGGCACTTTAATCTGCTAAACTATTTATCCAGCCCTTCTTATAGAGTATTGATGAGGATGTAAAATTACCATAGCCACTATGGAGAATCGACCAGAGTTCCAAAAATCCTGAAATGGATATGATCCATTATCCAGCTATGATCCAGCTATGATCCTACTTTTGAATATGCTTCCAAGAGAAACCATAGCCAGCCCATGCCAGAAAGACCTCATACACTGTTAATGTCTGCACTCCGTACATTAACTAAGAGGTGGAAGCAACCTAGATATCTGCCAACGGATGAATGGATACAGAAAACGTGGTTTACTTACATGTGAGACTACTATTTGGCCATGAAAAGAACGCCATCCCCTTGTTTGCAGCAAAATGAATGGTACTAAATTTCATTATGTTAAGTGAAATAAGTCAGACTCAGAAGTACAAATGCTGCACATTCTGTCTCATAGGTGGAAATGAAGAGGTGGAGAAGAGTAATTACTTCAGGCTGCGAGGGTGAAGGAGAGATGGAGGCTGGACAGCAAGTACCAGGCAAGTTAGATGTCAGTAATATATTCATTGCAGTGATCATCAGCCCAGTGGGCGACTATGGCTCACAATAACCTGTTATACATTTTGCAAATAACTAAAAGAGAGGAATTTAAAGCCTCAATCATAAACTAAGAATAAGAATTTGGAAATATTGACTATTCAGATTTGATTAGTACATTACATAGTCACACTACAATGCCACTTCATACCTTGTAAGGACTCACAATTTTCCTGTGCTAATTTTGAACAATATTTAAAGAGCTAGAAATACTAACTGTACTAGTTTGATTGCTATATATCACATACATGTTTTATATTATCACAGTGTACCCCCTAAATATTTACAGTTAAGATGATAATAAATAATAATTGGTCAGGTGGTCAAACACTATTAAATTCAGCATGGTATGGTGGCACACACCTGTAATTCCAGCACTTTTGAGGCTGAGGCAAGAGTATCACCAGGAGTTCAAAGCCAGCATTGACCACAAAGAGAGATCATGTCTCTAAGAAAACAAACAAATAAATAAACCTCTATTAATAGTGTCAAAAATAGCAATAGAAAGTCATTGAAAGAACAATGTAACTAAGCATAAATTTAAAAATAGAGTTAGGTAGAGGCTTAATAGGTCTAAAAGCATGTACATCAGCTTGCATCAAACGAAGAGTTAAACAATTTAAATGACTTCAATGTGCATAATTTAAATATCTGCTTTTTTCAGAGCAATTTAATTTTTAATATTGTATATTCCAATTTCCCTTCTTTTAATTTTGCTTTTTTTGCCTAATACAAAAACCTATCTCAAACAGGAGGCCTATTACCGAGAAGGCAAGTAGATCTTTAATTGAAACACTTATTGGGAATCCTAGAAAACTCTAAAGACTTTTAAGAAATAGCACAGCTTTAATAGATTCTTGTATATTCATGTTGTAACCTAATTCTGTTCTCTTTCAGTAATGCCAGAGGATGTTGCTAATTTATTGCTATGATGAGCAATAAAACAATAACAGTAATCAAAAGGTGCAATATTCCTTGTTTAGGGGGCATTTATGGTTATGTATTAAAACTATAAATACTTCAAGAGCTGCAAAGCTGATCTATAGAAAATGAAAGATAAGATCTCACTGCTTCCTAAAAGTGCTTTTCTAGCAAAAACCTGAGCTTGACTTTATGGTTTATGAATATAAACAAAGCAAATGTGTTTTGTGTGTTCAGTGTGTCTATCCACCCAAAAGGGACCATTTATATACCTCTAGAAATCAAGCCTGGTAAAGCCTGGAAGATTCCTTTCTTCCTTTTTATGTTTCAACTTTTCCTGTCCTGTCAACTTTTTTATGAATATTATTTTTCCTCCTTCCTTCATATCCTTTACATACTTCCTTCTCTATTTCTCTTTTTTATCTTCCTTCACATTACCTTCTATATCCATGTTCATTATGGTTTAAAACTGTACCATCGGGCCAGGGAGATGGCTCAGTGGAATAAGCACTTGCCTGGCAAGGGCAAAGGCCTGAGTTCAATCCCCGGGTCCACCAAAAAACCAAAAACAAACAAACAAACAAAAATGTACTATCCTCTGGAGCTCTGGTGCACTCAGATGCTTGAATTTGGAAGGTGACTGAACTCTGAGGGAGCTTTACTTCCTTATTAGAGGGTTCATTCATGAGTGAGTTTAGCTGCTGAGTCAGTAGTGGGGTGTGTCATTAAGAGGAGGAGTCTGACTAGAGCCAGGCCACTGGGGATGTGCTCTAGAAGGGCAGCTGCCACCGGATGCCTCTCTTCTGTCCCTGTTTTCTAGCCATGGCAAAGTGGGCAGCTGTCCTCCATTCAGGCCATTCTCCCCCACTGTTTCTGTGTTTGAGCTGACCAATCATGGACTGAAACTTCAGAAACTATTAACCAAAATAAGCCATATTTCCTTTAAGATGTAGGTGCCAGGTATTATGTCTCCATGACAAAGAGACTAAAATGATATCATATGTAGAAGTATGTTTTTGTGGAAGTGCAGAATATGGTCTTCTTGGTTGAAGGTGCAGTGCAGGAACAAGTGGGCTGCACCTCCTCGGACCTGATCCTCTTTCAGGGCCACCCTGACTTCCTGATGTCCTGCCAAAGCAAGGCACCTGGGGCTTGAATCTAGATGTCCCCCAAAGCCTCATGAGGTCCCAGGTGGAGCTTTGGGGAGGTGCCTGGATCTGGAGTGTGTGGTGCTGAGATTAAGGATGTGATACTAGTGGTGATTCATGGTGAGGTGATAAGAATTAAGGGGTTCCCACACAGAGAGGGGGGAGCATTTAGGTTCTATGTGAGCATGTGTTTGCTCACTGCCCTGAGAGGCAACAGAATACAAGGGACAGAAAGAGAGCTGCTGTTGTCACTTGCTCCTTTGTGGCCTTCTGCTTCTGCAGTACTATGTATGTGCCATGCCACCCTGCCTTGGATCCAGCCAATAGGAGACGAAACCTCTACGGACTCTGAGACAAATGAACTTTTCCTCCTTTAAGTTCAGGGTTGACATTCTGTGTTTTGCCTCAGCAATGAGAAAAATAACCAAGGCTAAGTGTTATCACCACTACCTATTTACCTTGCTTGGCTTCTTTCCCAACACTGACTATTTGTGTAACCATCCATCTGCTTTCCTGGGTTCCCATGCTATGCTGAACACCCGACTCTTGCATCTTGATGACCTAGATTTTCATCTTCTTGGATTTCCATTTTCTAAGTACATATTTTAGCTTTTAAATTTTTATGTATTTAGTATAGAGTCTACAGGGTCTCACTACACAGATCGAACTTGTAGTGATTCTCCTGTTTTCAGCCTCCCAATTGCTGGGATTACAGGCAACAGAGAAAGAAAGTATGTCTCTATTATATTATTTTCAGGCTATCGCCTCAGGCTGGGTGTAGTACTCCACCATAATCCCAGCAGTACTATAACCTATTATCCCAGTGGATTGTGAGTTAATCTCAAACTTCAGAAGTCCCAGACCTATGACTGAATGAGGCTTCGGGGAGGACAACTAGACACAAATGATAACATTTCTATAATCCATTCAGATTACAAGGCAACCAGGTGGGTATTTCTTTCGCAAGTTGACATAACAGCTAACTAGCATACTAGCTGTTCTTTGAATTCCAGAAAGGCAGTTCTTTAGGTTACCTTCTCATGCCTCCTTTGATGTGCTAGACACTCCCTGCCACTGTGGAATTCAGATTATGCTTGAGCATGTGTTTGTGTGGGAGCTGGACTGCATTTTGTTCCTCAGAGGCCTTATGGATGGTGATTTTGAAAGCAGCATAATTATAAATGAAAGAGATGACCAGCGGAGTTAAGTGGAGAGTATGTATCTTCCAGCTCTCCCAGTGCTTGTCAGTCACTGGAAATATCAAAGGTATGAGTATCACATGAATGTGCAGGGTCTGTCCACTGTGGTCAGCCCACAACCCCATTTCAAATGATTAATGCAATAATAAGCTTTATTTACTCAACAAGGATTTGTTGACATCTCTTTCTTACCAGGCATTCCTTCCAGGAACTGAGAATTTAGCTTTAAATAATTCATCTAAAATTCCTGTCACCACAGACTTACATTTTAGTGGGGAATTCATACTTTAGAAAAACAAATATGTGTAGAATGTGATGTGGAGCAGTGGTAAGTACTCTGCAGAAGAAGGCATGGCTGAGCATAACAGGATGCTGGATAGTCGCACTCCAAGTGGGAAGAAGCCTAATGGTATTATAACTACCTGACATGCTCCTAGAATATAAAGGACCTGCAGTCCCTTGACTTGGGCTTCTTGCCTTATTTTCTACACCCTGTCTCTTCCAGTGATGAAGTACTGGGAAATCCAGAGCAGACATCTTCCCCACCTACCTCTCCCTCTTCCATACACATAATCCTGGAGTCAGCACCAAACAAGGCTCCTTGGGACTGAAGTTAAAGGACCACAGACCCGGAGCTGCAAGGACCCTCGTGATCTTGGTGCCTTGAGCACACAACAGAGGTTCCTAGGAGCATCTGCCTGGCAGGTCACATCCTGTTTCCTCTTGCAGTTAAGATTTTTTGAAATGACAGAGGGAAAGATTATTAAAATATTCATGAAAAGAAGATTCATGCATATGCTCCACGAGGATGAAGTGCAAAGAGCTTTTAAAACAGTGTCTGATGGACTGAGTGGAAATAGTCTCCATTTTCCCTTTCACTTCCATTAGTTCTTCTGAAAGAATTTAGGCAAGGATGACTAAGAAAAGATTGCTTGTTGCATCAGCCTCAGGTCAGCCTAGAAACCCAAGGATGTTTCAGAGCACACTTTAGGCTGTGTGCCAGTGAGGACAACCAGAGGTCACTGCAACTGAACAATTTAAGCAATTCTTCTTCACCCAGAGTGGCAAAAAGAAGGCTTTCCCCTAGGAAAATAGAACCTTGGCTATTTCACTCTTCAGTGACAGGTTAGTGGAAACCACTGAAGACGCCTTCCTTCCAAGGGAACTGTTCCGTGGTGCTTTGACCTTTGTCATGCCATACAAACCAGGATGGCTTTGTCATCCTGTCACCATGACCTTTGGGGACCTATGTTTCTGGCTGGTCCAGCTCACAGACCCCTAACACATACAGTGTGTCTATTCTTACCCCTGCCAGGTATAACAGTTGAGAAGAAAAGGGAGAGAGAGAGATTCATTGTCTATCTTGAAGTGTCCTCTGTTACGTGGTTTTAGGGAAGTAGCTTCACCTCTTTAGATATGGTTTTTTTTAAAAGATTTATTCATGAAAAATGATGTCCTAAGCATGAAAAGCTTCTTCTTTTTATGTAAATCATGTAGCGCCACAGCCAGTATTCAGGATTCCTTGCTCGCTAGCTCTCTTCATCCCTTCTTTCCTTAAATCTGGTTCACATGGCCTTCCTGAGTAGCCTTCTGGGTTCTGGGTTTTCCTCCACTGCACATTACAAGTGTGTTTTGCACCAACAAATTTAACATTAAGTGAGATCTTGCCCTGGGCCTTTCGCAAATTATTTCTTCAAGAGTAGTTGGATCCACTCTCTTTCATTGTAACACACCTCGTTCAGATCTCAAGTACGGGCTTATGGAAAATAGGACGCAAACCACATCAGCTTTCCCTAGCAATGTCTGGGCTTATTTTGAGTTAAATGAAATAAAGCATTGTGTTGAAATTATGTAGATAATTTGAATCCCTGAATCCAGATAATGATGATGCAAAATGGAAACTTCTGTTTGTTACAACATTTTGTGTACATTGGTTCATTTAATAGATGCAAGAACTCATGCACTGGCTATACCAAGTGCAGTGAAGCCAGGGACTGCAGGTAATTTGTTCCCTGAGTGTTATGCAAGCCAAGAAAACATTTCTAATAAATTTTAACTTCATAAATGAATACTATCTTGCAATATAAGTAATGTATGTTGCCGAACATCACATCATGTCGAGCCAATGATTCTCTCTCTCTCTCTCTCTCTCTCTCTCTCTCTCTCTCTCTCTCCTCTCTCTCTCTCTCTGTCTCTCAACAGGACTGTGGATGATTGTATCCCCATGGTAAGAGCTTAGAGAATGAGAAAAGGACAGAAGATGCCTCACTTCAAATGATATAAGAGATATGTGTGAAATGTGGGAAATTTTGTAGAAAACACCATCTGAATAAAGCTGTAACAGACATTTAATGAAACTTTTTTCAAATTTTTGTCTTTTAGAGACAAGATCTCACAATGCAGTTCAGGCTGGTCTTGAATTCACTTTGTAGTCCAGGCTGATCTTGAACTCACTAGGATCCTCCTGCATCAGTCTCCTTAGTGCTGGGAGTATAGATGTAACCCATGCCTGGCTACAATGAATTGGTTTAATGAAAATGCAATGTCAAATTTCCATGAAATCCTAAAAGGGGGCAAAAGAAGTGTCATTGGATAGGCTCCCTGGTAAAATTATACAAAATCAAAAATATTCCTTTGTGTCAACAGATAGCGGTGCTTCCATTATTGAAAGTGAAGCATCCTACACAATAACCCTCTTCTCTCTTTCACATGGGCCATGAAGGCTTTTGAAAGTAAACACAGGTTAATTTGCTTATTTTTCTTTATATTTTGCATTTTCTTTATTATTTTTTATTATGTTGCAGTGTTGTCATCATTTTATAGGATTATCTTTCAGTTGTATAATGGATCATCTGAGGTTTTATTATTTCTAACGGGGAAATTAGGTTTGATATACAAGTGCTTCAGATTACAAGTATATTTCTGGAACGAATTATGCCCCAAAACCAAGGTTTTATTGTATATGTAGTTTATCATGAGGACACTGAAGTTAATAACCAGACCAAGTGCATACAGCCAATAGAGAGGGACTCATTATGTTGAGAACTCAAATCCAGCAATTCAACCTCAAACCCAGCCTTTTTGTGGGTGTCAGCCTCTTCCATTGGCTTCTTAACTCCTTGGAGGTAAGCATCACACTACGTTTTCCTGGTTCTCTAACTTACATACTCTAGCCAACATTTCTAGTGCTAGCTCATCAGCATTAAAAATAAGAGACATTTAGGACTACCTATTGCTTCAGTGTCCTCACAGATTCATTCTTGAATTTCTCTAGAAACATATTCTAGTACCCAAAACAAAAAAAGTATTCCATGTTTTCACATATTTTAGGCCATCTGCATGGTATTTCTGTGTTTCCAGTTTTTGAGAATTCTCATATGGATGGTTGTTTCCCACTTTCTCTTTTGTTTTCCAGGAAGACAAACTGAACTAGATGGTAACATCACAGCATTTGAGATTTCAAAATCTCAAAGCTACTCTAACTATTTGACTTCTCATCCTGTGTTGGCTGTGCCCCTTCTTGCTGTTGCACTAAGGATAGCCAGTGATTTGGAGAGAGGGATGCATTTGCAGAAGAGTAAATTAAAGGAAGACACAAGCCTGAACCTATTTCAAAGGGGACAGCCATAACATGCTAGCTGCATGTAGGCAACCGGTAATAAAGCAAGAATCCATACACACACACACACACACACACACACACACACACACACACTTTCATGTTATCCTGCAAGAGATGATTTTTCTAAAATGTTTTTGAAAGGATGAAGGGCTGAGTGAAGGCTTATCAGTTGACTATTGTGGAGTAACCATCACAGGCAACTCAGCAATCTAAAACATGGAGCATTTCTTTGTTCTGCTGGGTCTCCGTATCACTTAGATGGGCTGCTGATGTACTTTGCACTTGGCTTGTTTCCACTACACTTACACATGTTTCTGGGTTCATCTGATGGGTAAGCTATGGACTGGCTACACTAAGACAGGCCTTTATATTTCTAGCAGTTGGCTATGGCCATGGGAGAAACCAGGCCATATCTGTCTCTGGATAGACTTTATGTTGTAAGCATAGAAAGTAGAGGAAGGGATGGCCTCCCAAGATTTAGGCTCAGAAGGGCAAGCCATCACATTTGTGTATCTGTCACCCAAAGCAAAGCAACGTCCCATCCAAAGTCAAAATATAGGAAAGAAGACTCCTTACATGGACTGAGACAGTTACAAAGTCACATTGCAGGAGACATGAAATCAGGAAGACACCAAGAACTGGCCAGTTGTGCAAATCAAGCTATAACAATCACAGCAATTTGCAGGCTTCCTAATTTCTCTTAAAGCTCTGTCTCTGTTACGGGCCTCCACTGATCACATAATTCACATTGGATTTTGGTGAATCATCTTAAAACTGTAGCCTGTGAAGTTGAAAAGTCATATCTCCTAAACATCAAAGGTACAACAATGAATAGGAATATGATAAGTACAATAAACACTGCCATTCAAAAGGAGAATAACAGAAGAGCAGCCAGGAACTCTCAAAATTCTATGCATGCTGCACTTGGCTTCTGTGTGACCTGGGAGGACACTAACCTCTCCAGGCAGGTGTTTCTGCATCAGCAAAAGGGATGCCTGCTCGGTCTACCTCTCAGAGTTGATAGTAATACATCTTAAGTACAAAAAAGAAAAAACAAAATAGAGAAGGTAACAATGTAAAGTATGGTCCTGGACAAACATCTTCTGCCCAGCCCCAAACATAAGCTGAACTTGACTTTTAGTAATCATATTTCAAGAAAATTCCTTCTGCATTTATGTCAAAGTAATATTTCACAACAACAATCACAACCATAACAGAAAAACCTCTGGGTATAAACACTTACTTTAGCTCATGATGTCACAGGTTGGTGAGAGTTCTTCTGGGCCAACCGAGTGTGGGCTTGGCAAAGCCATGTCTGCATTCAGCTGGCAGGTCAGGTGGGGACTGGAGGCCTTGAACAGCATGGTGTGAGATAACTGCCCTATGGCTGAACTCTACTCTTCCTGCAGGCTCTCCTGGCTGGCTCTCATGTCTAAGAGCAGGCCTCTTGGAGCATTGGAGCTTTGTTTCATGGTTAGCTTTGCTATCCTTTCTGCTGCATTAAATTATGCAAAGCATATCACAGGACTGAATCCACATGCAAGAAACAATAAAGCTAACTTCACTTCTTGGTGGCATGGATCTTTTGTAAGTTGTCAGCCGCAATCTTTCTTCTTGTACATAGGTTTTTTTGTTTGTTTGTATGTTTGGTTGGCAGAACTGGGGATTGAAATCAGGCCTTTGTGCTTGCCAGGCAAGCACTTATTCTACTGAGCTATCTCCCTGGCTAAATCTTTCTTCTTGATCACCCATAAATAAGATAAGGAAGTTGTTCACCTTCATCAGGAGTATCCTGAGATGGAAGGGCCTTGCTCCCAGGCACACACATCCCCAAGTAAAGCCAAGGACCATGGAAATTTACACGCAAGAAGCCATTTCCAGGCAGTCGACCAGGATCTAATAAAGGACCTCTCATCTCCAGAATGTTAAACCTAGAACTATTTGCTCAAGGGGATTTTAGAATACCTACAGACCAGTGATCTTCAATTTTTTTATATATATTAATTTTATTGATAAAGAAGTAGCGATGAGACAGTTTCAAAACAGTTTAGTAGGACAGTTACAATCATTAATACATTGTATGTTGTTGTCTTCATAGTAGTTATTCATAGTAAAAGATGCAGACATGATATCTTGTCTAAACACTACTAGTTCAAAACTTTCTTCTCATTAAAGTAGAAAGTAAGAGAAAGTAGCTATATGTCTATGCTATTCGAGGTATAAAAAGTAAAGCCATATTAGTAGGCTGAGCTGTAAAAGGCTCAAGTCAACAACTTCAGACATTGCCAGTCCTGAAGACAACCCATTATTATAGACTACTGGACTATATTGGATTATTTTGCTGAATTCATGCACCTTCAATATATGAATGGAAGTGGAATACCCATCTTTGAAAAAAGTAAACAAAAAAGGGGGATATAAATGAAAGAGCACTTTGCAGTGGGGAATATATATATATATATATATATATATA
>NDGN011413710.1:0-13806 GCA_002564285.1 Tympanoctomys barrerae
GTCACATGGAGAGAAAACATTCTCTCAGGCTTTCACAGAGAGAAAATTGGTCAGGCAATGGCCATGACTCATCCACGTGGCTCATACTGACAAAGGTTCTACAAACTGCAGTACAGGGTTTCAAGGTAAATCCTGAGGGGATTTGATTGACATTGGCCAATATAAAAGTTACATTTCTTGTTATATTAATAAGACATAGCCCTTCTTTGAATATCTATTTCTCTGCCTATAAAGTTTATACTACATTGTATTATTTCTCTAACTAGAATCTGGGGGAGGGAGGAGAGAGTAATTCTGTGATAAATATAAACTTAGATAAACCTTTTCTATTATGGTTCCCTCTATTAAAATTGCAATGCATATTAGCATCTTAAGGCCTTTGGAAACTTCTAGCAAACAAGGAAATAATCAAATAATTGAACCTCTTATCTTGGTATTTCCTGAAATGTTTAATGTAAATACCTTTTCCCTTGATTCTTTCTACTTAATATCTCAAAAGTTGTGGGGAAAGCCCTGGACTATATAGTTTCTGAGGACGCTTTTTGCTAAAATTCTAGTCTATGATTTTATAAGTCTTTTAAATGTCTGCAGAGTATCAAAATAACCAGTTAATACAGTAGGAAAAAAAATCAATCAAATCAGTTGTCTGACAGAAGTGCCTATTTAATTCAGTCCAAATGTTTTATCAAGTAGCCCCAGGTAGACCAGCTTGAGTATTGAAAAAAAATAACCTTGGCAGCATCCTATGAATCCAAGCTTTGTTATATTTGTGAAATGCTGAGCATGAGCAGAGCCACAACATTCATTTAGTCTATCACAGTGATCAATGGTGATTGTTCAACAATCAGTTTGGCCCCAGTGATTGATGTCAATCAGAAAGCCCATCATGAGAAAATTCATCATCTATGTCCATGGGGATAGGTCTCACGACCTCCAGCAGATGCCTGAAACTGAGGATATTACTATAATCTCTCTCTATCTGTCTATCTATCTATCTACCTACCTACCTACCTACCTACCTACCTATGTATGTTGGTTTTCACTACTTATTACCTGCCTGTGATAAAGTTTACTGCATAAATTTTAGCAAAATAAAAGATTGACAAAATGATTAATAAGAAAACAAGACAATTATAATAATGTATTAAGATTTCCCACATTACTATTCTTGTACTTCAGGGCCTTTAATAAGTAAAATAATGGTTATGTGAACACAGGCATTATGAAATCAAAGAGTCAATCTGATTAGCCAAATAGCTATGAGATGATCAATGGATGGTATATTAGGTAAGGCTTGCTAGTGGAGTGGTGTATAATACTTATGATATACCACATAGGTTTACAATAGCTGCATGCTGAATCAGGGCTTTAAGAATGCAAAACAGCCATCTGGGCGTTGGAGGAGCAGAGAATCCAGCTGAAGGTCAAAGGTCCTGAGCTCAGGGCAGAGTCCATGTCAATCTGTGCTGGGAAATGCAAGGGTGTTCACGGAACGCTGGAGTCTACCCTGGAAACCTGAAGGCAATGGTGAAGACTGGGCCAACTGCAAAGGAGGAAGAAAAGGAAGACTTATTTTTACCCCCTTTTTATTCTATTCAGGCTAAAATCCAAATGGCTGATGCCACCCACATCCAGCTAGGACTTATCTTCTTGTTTGTGGCCTATGTGTCGGTCATCCACAGAGGCACCCAGGGCTTTATTAATCTGCTAGGCAGGTTCTTACTAAAGTCAGATCACCATATCACAGTAATCCAAGACAGGCGTCACATATGGTATGGATGTGCTAGGCAAAAAAATGATTCAGGCAATGTGGAGTAGGATAGTGTGTTTGTTACACCGTTTAAGACAACACCTAATTTAGAACTTTTCAATCTTAGCTGGGCGTACTGGCATGTGCCTATAGTCCCAGCACTGTGGAACAGGCAGATTCTCATTAGAGCCCAGCCTGGGCAATTTGGTTACTTGTGAGACCCTGTCTCAAAATAAAATGATAAGGGCTGAAGATATAGCTTTGTTTCAAGGCCCTGGGTTCAGTCCCCAATACTGTAAACAAAACAAAACAACAAAAACTGGCACATTGTTTATATTTGGAATTGTCTATTTAATAATGCCAAGCTGTGGTAATTCATGAATAATTGAAATCACCAATAGTGAAGCCACAAATACACAGTGAGCTCTGTATTGTCCAAAAACATTGAAATAACCATTATAACCTAATTTGGATTATTTGGAGGCATGATGGATCCCAAATACAAATAAAGTTTTGACACATTCAGCCCCCACTTTAGAAATAACCTATTTGACCTGGAGCCATCATATTTCCTCCACACAGATAATTTGGCTAATCTTCATGCAATCATTAAAATTAATAGGGAAAGAACTATAAAAATGTGGAACATAAATAATTAACTTCTTCTAAAAAATTTTAGATATTTTTTTCCTTGATGAGAAATCAAGGACCTAAAAAGCAAAACACTTCTCACCCTGTGGACCCGAGTCTGAAAGGAAGAGAACTCTGTTGTCACAAGTTCCCTCATGTTTATGCTTTGTAGAATATTTTGAGATTTGAAATTGAGGGGAAAGGAACATGAATTGAAGCGATTAATAATGTAATAAAAGCCTGCCTAATTCTGTGACTATTCTATGAATGCTTACAGGTAGTATGCGTTTTTAAATTTAACTTTTATTTTAACATAATTACATGTTCACATGTAGTAGCTAGAAACACTACATAGATATTTCATCTAGCCCTAGTTCATTGTCCCCCAGTAATACCACCTTCAAAAACTATCTGGTAACTATTATAATCACTGTATATGAGTTTTAAAGAGTTTACAGGTATCAGAAATAAGGGGAAAAAAGGAGTGGGCCAAGATAGAATTTCTATTTGAACTTCCTTTTATATTGCTTATTTATCTCCTGTGTCTCAAGAGAAATACAAAAAATTTATCAGTAATGAGGTATCTTGATGCATTTTCTTTTTGTATTTGTATAATTAAATCACATGTCTGTGTGTGTTGGTCAGCTTTTTGTCACTGTGATCGAATGCCTGAGAAATTCAACTTAAAGGAGGAAAGGGTAGGCTGGCTCACAATTTTAGAGGATTTAGTCAATGGTCGCTTGAACTTGTTGCCTCTAGGCTTGTGTCAAAAAGAAATATCCTGGTGGAAAGGTGCAGTGGGAGGAAGCTGTTTACCTCTGGTGGCCAGGACACAGAAAGGGTGAGAGCACCTTAGAGGAAGGGGCCAGAGATGACATGGACCCTTGAGAGCCACACCTCCAGTCACTTGCTTCAATTAGACTCCACCTCCTAATGAGCCATGGTGCTGAATCACTGAATTAATCCATTTCATGAAGTTAGAGACCTCATTGTCTAATCACTTCTGCAAAGGCCCATCAACTGGCAGCCAAACTTTCAACACAATGAGCCTTTGGAGGCATTGCAGATCCCAAACACACATAAAGTTTTAACATATTCAGCCCCCACTTTAGAAATAAGCGTGATATTGCAAATGCCTCTGCACCTCTCTGCAGACCTCCAAACTATATCAAGCCTCAAAATATCTCCAGATGAAACCAACACAAATTTATTTGAATCAAGACCTACCTCAGAGGGAGTGTAAATTGGTACAACCACTGTGGAAATCAGTGTGGAGCTTTCTCAAAAAACTAGGGCTAGAAGTCCCATTCAACTCAGCTAGTCCCCTTCTGGGTACTAGTGTATTTTCCCAGAAGAACTGAAAATATCATACCATGGTGATATTGGTGCACCTGGGTTTATAGCAGCACAATTTGTCATAGCTAAAACTTAGAAACAACCCAAATGCCGATCAACTGAGGAATGGATAAAAGATGTGGTATTTTTATAAAATGGAGTACTACTCATCTATAAAGAAAGATAAATTTGATGGTTTTATAGGTAAATGGATGCAAGCAGAGACCATACTCATAAGTAAAATAAATCACAATCACATGTATAACATCATGTTGTCTCCCTAGTGTAAGAACCTGAAAGAGTAAGTAAGATTCAAAAACTATAATAGATATCATGAAAGGGAAAGAAACATCTCAAAAAGAAAGAACAACTGGAATGGGGGAAAAGAGAAAAGAAGGGGGAAAAATATATATATATGTATATACACACATACACACAAGATAGCTAAGATAATTGTACTACTAATTTCTATTACTTCATTGAAATAAACAGTGATTGTATTTTCTGATCAATTTTGCATGCCTATGTCTGGTAATCTGAGCACTTCTCTACTTGGGACATTTGCATGGTTCCAAACAGCGGCAGGGTGTTGGCTGGTCCCTGGCCACTTATCTTTTACAGACTTTTCCTTCTGTGTGTGTCTATGATGATGGAACCATTTCCCTTCTTTCCACCCTTTGTAATAATTATTTATCTAAGTGCTTGAGCCAGACGAAACGTGCTGCAGCCATAGGTGCATTATCTATTCTTGACCATCGCTCAGGTCCTCTGGTGATACGAACGTGTGTGCGCACCAAGGGTAAATATTTGACCACTGTTCCAGCCACCACTGCGCAGCCCTTGAGTGACCCTGCATTAATTAGCTGAGAATTTCAAGGCTTTGAATCTGATTGAATCAAAATATTGTTTTTACAAGTTGATGAAGGCTCTTGATTGATGTGGGCCCTGCTGATTCTTTAAAGGATTAAATTGTATGTACAGATTATGGAAGTGTAGCTGTCACTGCTTCAGCGTGGACAGTTTTTTAACAAAGGTAAAACAAAATAGTGCTATGCAGTGTTTTCTTCTCTATGGGGGCTGTGAGCACTTTAGTGGACACGTGCTTGTGTCAGTGTAAAAGAATTAGAAAAATTGAGGGAAGTGCTAAAGAAAAATATCAGGTAGAAGTGGAAAGAGGCAGAAGGAAATGACAAAAAGAAATGTATAAGGGAGGAAGAAAGAGGCTGGCTACTGCTCATTCTGAAAGCAGACTCTATGTATGCATCCCCTTGGTAAAGCTGGTCATATTCCACCTGGGTGCAGGAGAGGAAGGCAATCATTGAGGTCTGAACTGGTCAAGGCTTTGAGCAATGGAGTGGCACATAGCATCTCCAGTAGGACAGACTCACTTGCCCCAGATCACGTGGCTCTCTGTCCACTGACCTGGAGAGCCCCACTGCATGAGTGAGATGTGACAAGACCCAGAGTCAGTTCCCTCGTCCAAAGAAAGGGCAAGACAAGCAGAACTCAAGGGGGGTGGAGTTGGCACAGATAGAGGCGGAAGAAGGAAGAGCACAGATTTTCCCCTGCCGACCTTTCCCTAAGAGCAGGGAGCTAGCCTCATTCCGCACAGGCAAGTGTCAGTGTGCTGCCTTCTATAGTTCCCATATGCAAGCCCTCTCCTATTGGTCTCATGGGGATTTTCTTTTTTTATACCTACAAGTCTACACAACTTTAATCTAATTTCATTGTGCACCTGTTAACTTGAAAAATGACTTGTTCTCATGGACTCTGTGTTGTGTAATGAATCAAAAGCAATCAGCATACAGAAGAAACAATAAAATGGACAAGAAATCATCGTGGCCCAGAACAAGGAGATTGCAGAAGGTCTTAGCCAGCAACCAACTCCTCATGCAGCTTCTGAGAATGAACATTTAAATATGTCTGGGAACATCTCACTTCCCCTAGTTTTCTTTTGGGACAAATGAGCTGGAATCCTGGATGCCTTTGAAGCTCCATTCTTCTTTTATACGTTCTATGAAAGCTCCTGAAAGTTAGTCAAGCTATCATCTGTGAAGGGGTGGGCGGAACTTCATCACAGATGTTAGCAACATAGAGCATGGGAAGGGGAACTTATAAGAAGCAAGATTTTATAAGCCCATGGCTTAACTTTAAAAAATGATACATGCAAAACTGCAATGAGAACCTTTGCAAAGGGCATGTCAGTAAGTGCAAAGGGACAACCTTAAAATTGAACATGTAAAGATGGACCATGAGAAGCATGGAGTATTAGGTGGGATGTGGACACTGTGGAGGGTCCAGTGGGTGTGAGGGTCTTCAGAGCACCTTGAGAGATTTCAGCGGGCATGCAGTGAGACCAAGAGGCATTGTCCCTATTGACAGAGGAGAAGGCCTGGAAGGCAAGGCACTTGGGACCATAGGAAGATGGGATAGAGGACAGTCTTATGGTTTGTGTCTAGGTGTCCCCCCAAAGCCTCATACAGTCCCTGGGGAAGGGTTCTAGAGTTTGTGATTAATTCATGATCCAAGGCTAGAATTATGGGTGTGAGTACTGCTGGGATCATGGGTTGAGTGGTACACCCACCCTGGGACAGATAACCTGAAGACAATATGAAGAAAGGAGAGAGACTTGCTCTCTCCCTGCCTTTTACTCTTGCTCTTTTGCTGTTTTCCCCTGCTGTGAACTGCTGCCCTCTCCCATGAGCCTGTCTTCCTTAGAGCCAGCTGAGTATGGAATGAAACCTCTACAAATTGTGAGCTAAATAAACCTTTCCTTCCTTAATTTTGGGGGTCAGGTATTTTGTCCCAGCAATGAGGAAAAAGTAACTGAGACAGATGGAAAAGTTTAGTGAGGAGGCCTTTTGATGGGGAACCTTACACATCAGGCTAAGATGCAGAAGCTGAGGTGGAGGAGATCGCCTCCTCAGAGACCGCAGCAGAGAGAGGGCAACAGGCTAAGTCCTACGGAGGACTCAGTTCCCTTCCATGGTCACTGGCACAACTAGAGGCCATACAGAGAAGCCTTAAGTGAGCAGGTCTTTACCTCGTGGTCTCAAGTCACTTAAAGGATTCACAAGTACACAATTTCCTGGTCACTGATTCCAGAGAATTTGGTTTTGTAGGGCTGACACAAGGCCCAGAAATAGATCATTACATGTTTCCTAGGCCAGGGGTATAACTCAGCAGCTTAAATACCTGCCTGGCAAGTTCAAGGTCTGAAGTTCAATCCTCAGTACTGCAAAAACAAGACAAAAAAGTCTCTTAATCAAGGGCTTCTAAACCTTAAGGTTCATATAAATGACCAGGAATGTCATTGACAAGTAGGTCCCCAGTAAGGAGGCCTGGGTGGGCCCCTAGGCTCTGCACACACCCGGCTCCCACACACCTGTCCCCCTTTGGGAGAGGACCTCAGGCCCAAAGTCAAGGGAGCTGCAGTGACCCACTGAGGTAGCATTTTACATCATTTTTCTGAGCAATGGGAAGTAAAGTAAAGATTTTTTTTTTTGGTGGAAAAAAAGAGGACCAAACATTTCCATCTTTTTTGCATCTATATTAATTAGTCTCATTGTACTTTAGCATCACCTCCAGTCAAAAGAGATAAGGAAACAGAAGTCCATTTTAAAGAAAATAGAAGTTTTGACGTTTCTTTGGAATATATGAATAATGAGTGATTCCTCTAGGTTATTCTTTCTTCTCTAAGAACCAAGGTGGCACTATTTTAAAAAGAAAAGAAAGAAGGAAGAAGGAAAAGATAGGAAAAAGGAAAGGTTGGAAGGGAGGGAGACAGACCAGGAGGCTGGAGAGACACTGTAGATATTGGTTGACTGGGGGGATATATTGGTTTTGAGAGAGAAGAGATACAGTATAATATTAACAATTGTTATGTTAGAGTTAAATGGCTTACTTCCCACATGTTTGGGTCTCTATCTATATAATATAATATAATATAATATATCTGTAACTATATAGTATATAAATAATAAATGGATGCATGCATATATAATGTGGTTATGTATGTGCATGAATATGTATACATATACATGTATACACACATAAGCTTAAATGAATATAAATACACATATTATTTTAGTTACCTATATATCTATATTATTTTTATGTATTTGGTACAGGGTCTCACTACACAGCTCAGACTGGGAGTGATCCTTCTGTTTCAGCCTCTCCATTTTTAGCTTTCCCAGCGCTGGGATTATAGGTGTGCACTACCACACCTGGTCTCAGTGGCCAGCTCAGTGCACCTAGGGGCGGGGTTGGTGTGGCAGGTAGTACTGGCGTTCAAACCCTGATCCCTGGGTTGTCTAAGCAGGTGCTTAGTCCACTGAGCTATCTCACCAGCACAATGTCTATATTGTTAATATGGGTATCAATAGATGATCATCATCACAGGAAAGTTAAGCACCTTTTCTATCTACCAGTGGTAGACCACATTCTGAGACCCACAGCTGACCACTTGACCAAAACCCACATCTTTAATCCCAAGTAACTCCAGCTAAGACCGCTGTCTAGTGTTGTTCCCACATTCTGCTCTCTGCCTATGACAGCCCCATTTCCCTAGCAGGCAGAAATCCTGCTCCTTCCCTGTGGAGGGCCCCGGGCCCTCTTCAGTGCTGTGGCTACCAGTGTCACAGGGCTCCTGTCCTCTTCCCCAGAGCAGCCAGGTAGCAGGGAGGTGTACACCTCATTGGCAAGGCCCGGTTCTCTGCAGGTTCCCTTGCCCTCTTCACAAACTGGGATAGTCAGGAGGGTCATTTGTGTGGCGGTGCAAGTCAGAGCATGGCAGTGAGGTGGGACTTCTAGGGGTGCCTTCAGAGCTCAAACATCCTTGCAGAAGAGTAGTGTGGAAAATGCAATAAAATGCATCCCTCCCCTTGTTCCCCATAACTCTCTTATTATCTTGGGCTCAGGTGTGTTGTATGAATATACAATAATGGGCCTAACAAGATGGTTTGGGGTCACGGAGGGATAAACCGTGGCGTAATCCAGCTCCAAAAGCTGTTCTGGTAATGAAAATTGTAGAGCAGTCTTGTGGCTAGTTTTGTAATAAAGATATACAAAGATGAATATAGGTTTCCAGGAATTAATCTGAGAGCATTTGATCCAATTTATACTGGAGTGGCTGCGTGGAAGGCAGCTCAGTGGACAGGATTCCAATTTAGGTTGATAGAGTGCTTTGGGATCCCAGGGAGGAAGGGCTCCCTGTAATTGGGAGATGATTTTATTTTTGAAATGCCCATCTCTTGGCTTTGTCAAAGGCCAGGCATCTGTCTGCCTTGCCTGTGAATACAGCCAGGCACAAGGCATCGAACCCCGCCGCGCAAGCTCCTGGTTCCCCATTCAGCATGATAGACAGGCTTCCCGTTTAATTCTTTCAGAGGGGACCCCAGGACACGTTGCAGTTTATTGTTGTGATTGTTTGGTGCACCAAGCCTCATTAGACCTACAGAGTGGGGAGGCTCAAGCCAGTGTTATGGCTCCTTCTCTGTCCTCGCTTTCCCTTTTTGACCTGTCCAAAGTGACCAAGTTTAAGGTTCTTAAGAGTTTTTCACTCTGAAACCAGAAGCTTGAGTCTAAAGACTGTGCAGAGACTGTTCGAACTTTGTCCTTCAAAGAGCGACATTCTCTGGCAGCTGGCCAGGTTGGGGACAGAACGTGAGACAGCTGAATTCAGGCTGTGACTCTTTAAGAGAGTCTGGCACACCCTTAATGAAACAGCCCTGAACGAATCAAAGCATGTGAACTGTGCCTACCTTACTGCAATGTTACCCCTTGGATGCTCTGAGCTGCCAATGTGGGGACAAGTTTTAGTTTTTTTAAAAGAATATTTAGGTTCAAAACCTATTTAATGCTCTCCACTGACTTTTTTTATGTGGCGTTAGGGTATTATTCTTCTTAAATCTTCTTGCCTGGGTAGCTGGAGAGAGAGGTTTCTGCTAAAACGTCTCGTTCTGCTGAAGAGGAAGCAGGTAGCATTTGGCTTCCAACGCCCTCCTTCAGGACTTCTGGGCTTCCTCCCTGTAATTTTTTTCACTGACTTAATTACTAACATGAGTTTATATTTGATCATATATTTAATAATGTATGAGTTTATGTATTTATAATTCACCATAAAAGCAAAGAGTGATTATTAGAACATTTCTTATTATATCCAATTTGAAATGCCGTCACAACCCAAGAAGAGTTTTGTGCCATATTTTCATTTGTGGTGTGAACTATCACTTAGTATTTCATGTATTTTTTTTTAAAGTTGGCAATATAACTGCTTGTGGAAGTGTATGGGGATGAAATGTAATTCTGACCAAAGGCTTTTTATTTTTTCCATTTTTAATTCTATCTTACTACTTTCTTTAATAACGTATAGTTGCCTGTATTCTATACATACAAGGAGGTGTAAGATGTGAACTGCCTTTAATAACAAATAAAAAAGCAGTTTGCATTCAGCTGAAAATAGCCCACAGCTAAAATGAAGGATACAGCTCTGCAGCCAACGAACCCAGAGAGGGTTTAATCATTTAGCCTCAAGATTACAACTCCAGGCATTTTTTAGAGGATTTAAAATATATATATATATATATATATATATATATATATATATATATATATATCTTCATACTCTGGAATTTGCTTATTACTTGGATAAATCACCTTTTTGTCTAGCACAAAAGAATGAAGCTTTTAGGTTCATTTTTACTTTTACCCTATTTTAGTTTAAATTATCTTTTATGGGAGGTGCTAGTATTTCTAGATGCAGCAAACGAGAAATAAATGTATTTTCAATTGTCAGTAATATTTAATTTCTATCAACAACTTCTTAATTGTTCTTCTGAAAAGCAAAGCTTTAATGTATCAGCCTAAATTAGAATATAAAAGAAATCAGAAATTATGCTGTTAACACTTCCCATTTTTAGATACTACTGATTAGATTAGAGAAAATTATTCCTTATAATTTCACTATAGAAAAGCTGTATGTCTAGTCATATCTCTCCATCAAAATGAAATTAAGAACAAATGATTCCTTAATACAGTGTTTGCAGATTTTATTTTTGAGAAGGAAAGTTTATAGCATCAAATTCTACTCATAATTTGTTCTTATTTAAAGCTCTTGTCAGGGAATTAAACTTTTTTAGGTCTGGGTATTGCTTAAAAATACAAAGCCTCTCATGATGTTGGCCTTATAATAAAAATTAGACCGATTTTTAATTTAAAGAGCTTTGTGAGTGGATCTCTTAGGAATTTTGTTGTTTTATTCAAAAGGTAGCAGACCAGGAGAAGCAAACCAGTGATGTTTATCTTACAAGTTAATGAAAAACAAATTCCCTATTGAAATGAACTAGATTTTTCTTTTAATATAAAGAGATCAAACTCATGCCCTAGAAACTTTTGAAACTTGAGGAAAAACTCAACTAAATTTCTTTCTAACCTTTTGATGATCAAACACCTTTAATACTGTGGAGCTTGCCACTTACCTGGGAAGCTTGGCTTCTAAGGGCTTCCTAGCACCATTTGGTGAGATGAAATTTTTGTCGGTGTAATGTAAAAGGCCTGAAATAGAAGACTAGAAAAGGAATCGTGGATACATTTTAATCTTAATGATTCGCAAATAGCCATTTTCCTGTTGGCATGAGAAGACCATACTGATGTAAAAGAATGCTAAATCAATGTGTACTTAACTTCAGATGAAAGTTACAAAGCAGAAATAAGCATCTCTTAGGGAAACATTATATGCGTTTGCATTTGTGATGGGAATCCTAAGGATGCTTTTGAGTATGTGAACTTTTTTGGATAACTTAGTGATGAAAGCTCAGGGCAGAACAAGCATGTTTCTGAACACAAATTCATAAGGATGTCTTTGATATCTCTATCTTTCATGTTTCCAAGGAGCATTGTTGAAGTCCAATTCCTGTAAAAGGTATCCATGGAAAGTGTCAGATCACAAGAAAGAGGGACTTTTAGTATTCCAGGAATAATTGTTTTTAAAGGAAAGCTTGGAAAACTGCCTGACAAGCCTATTTTTAGGAGAGGCGATGCTTCTGCCGGGTGCCACTCTCTGCCTTCTCACAGAGAGGCGATACAAGGACAACCCAAGATTGCTATTTATAGCGAATGATCCATTTGTTCTTTTTCTTCTAAATATGCAGGCTAAGATAGAAAAGAGACAGTGGGTTCCTTGTGGAGTGAACCTGTCTTCTGAAGCCCCATCCTGCTGCCAAAAGCAGCTGGGTGCTCTTCCAACACTGCCTGGGAGGGTGTGTGTTTGTACATACAGGTTTCCCTGGCAGACCTAATTTCAGAATACATAATGCATGATTTTGAAACCAATTTGTTATTGTAATAAAATATTTTTTAGGAATGCATGGAAGTACTCAAGAGGAGAATGTTAAATTATACATGCATTGTGGCCGAGTGGATTCATTTAGCTCCGTCTGCAGGTGAATCTCCCTATGACCTTGGCACTTGCTGGCTAGTGTAGAATAACAATCAAAGCTTGGATTGGAAACCCGACCATTTCCAAATATTAACAACTTCTTTCAAAGGAAATGCTGATTTCAGCATTTATGTTAATGACAACATCAGTATCTCTTTCAGAGTTTTTAGGGGGAGGGAGAGAAATAAAAAAAAAAAATAAAAGCAGGCAGATCTTAATAGGATTAAAAGCCAGGCTTTTTATTTTCAAAATGCTAATTTGTTTTCTGCATTCTGTTTTCGTATCAGGGCTTGTTATTCACTATCCTAGGATCCACAGCCCACTGAGGATTCCCAGAATTGCATTGGTAAAGATAGGAAAGTGACATAAAAGGTTTCTGTCGGCAAGGAATTCTACATTCCTCTCCTATGCATTGCTGTCTTTCTTATATAAAGCAGCTTGGGAAAGAACCTCCAGGCATGGAGGGTAGGGGAGAGCACCACGATTCAGGTCCCTGGCTTTTCTCTCTACACTTACCCTTTCTCATTAGGGACAAACCCAAGTCATTAGAGAGGATGTCACTGGAGCAGCCTGTGGCCCATGTGAGTCAGCTAAAGTCCCTGGACTGCAGAAGTTGGGCTGTAAGTAGAGTTGAGCTGCCCAGTACATGGCACTGGGTAATCTGTTTATCTCACAGACTCCCCACCCACTATTCACCCCACTCTTGGACCCATCAGTGGGGTAGAGTGCTGGTCACAACCATTTACCATGCAGTTCGTTTTGAGATTCTCTTGACAAACTTCACTACCAAAGAAATTTGCAAGTGAATCAATAGTCCAGTCTTAGTCCCTGAAGCCAGCCTAGTCTTCGGCTAGAAAGGGCTCCACCTGCCTCCACCTGGTACTGGCCATGAGGAGTGGGACCCACAGGAGCTATCCCAGGTTGATGGAGGACTTCTCTCCTTTTCTCTTTGCTTTCTCCTTTCCTGTCCAATTGGAGGAAGAATAGAAGATGTAGAAAACTCAGCTGCATGCAGGTTGATGAAAACCGGGTGTATGTAGCAACCCAAAGAAGCAGGTAATTTTGAGTCAAGTCTTTTTGGCAAATGAGGTGTCCCATTTGGGATAATGCATGTTCCTGTGTTAACCCAGCAGGTGTGCTAATGCAAGACAGGTTTCCACAGTGGCCTTGTTCAGGGTAAGTTGCAAAGGCAAAAGCTATTTAAATGCCCACGAGGACGTTACCAAAAATATCCCACATTTCAAACCCTTATCCCACATCTCAAACTCTTTTCCTAAAAACTAGGGGGAAAATATTAAAGAAGAGAGGGACCCACACTCAACATTTTGCTCACTTATGTTTTGAATAGTTGTTTAATGACCTATATAGTCACTTTTTTCTAAGAAAAAAAAATAAAGGAATTTGGTAACTGAAAAAAAGTGGTGGGACTGCTGAGGAATGAATTCCCTTCCAGCTGCTGCAAGAAACCAAGCTGGTTGCTCTCAATGGTGCTGTAAATGTGGGGTGTGCGTGTGTGTGTGTGTATGTGTGTGTGTGTACTATGCACATCCTTCTTTCCTTCCTATGGACTTTGTTGGAGAGCATCAATATTCAGACTATTTCTTTTTCCTCCCAGAACCTTTGGTTCAGTGGCAAGGATGGGGGTGGGGGG
>NDGN011413714.1:0-15905 GCA_002564285.1 Tympanoctomys barrerae
CCGGGGAGATGGCTCAGTGGAATAAGTGCTTCTCCGGCAAGCACAAGGGTCTGAGTTCAATCCTTGGTTCTGGAAAAAAAATAATAATAAAAGCAAGCAAGCAAGCAAGCAAGCAAACTATCAACAAAGAGAAAAATATACAATATTTTAAATTGGAGAGATTGTTTATAAATCATATATCTGATGAAAGATTAGTATCCAAAATATACAAAATAATCCCAACTCAATAAAATGGTACCAAATATCCTGATTAAAAATATGAGATTGGACTCCAGACTATAGCTCAGTGAGAGAAATCCTGCTTGGCATGCATGAAGTCCTGAGTTTGATTTCTGACACCAAAAATAAATACATAAAAACAAATAGAAAATAAAAGTGGGAAATATACATAAATTGATATTTCTCAAAAGCAAATAAGCTACTCCAACAGGTATTTGTGAAGTTGCTTAAGAAAAATAATAAAAGAAATATAACTTAAAAATACAGTGAGAAATCATTTCATACCTGTCAGAATACAGAACACCATGCTTATTTTTCCTAATTCTGTCTGAAAAATTCAGGGTATTTGAAATTCTGACTAAGTTTTTATTCAAATATAACATAACTTAAGCAAAATTTATTTTTGTTTTCTGGAATTCTAGCATGAATATAACATGATTTTTCCTACTATCAATATTTCTGTCCTCAGTCATTAAAAGTTGGATAACAGTCTATTGTACATATTAGTAATTACATGAAAAAAATCTATGAAGCTGTGTCAGGAAAAATTATAACATGTATGTGTATTTCCTATTTGTCCATAAAGTGATTAATTTGTAACATAACTCAGTTGAACTTCACTTAATAGGAGATGATTATAAAACACTTACCATTTTTAATAAGCTATTACTGTTTTTTTTTTTTGTTTGTTTGTTTGTTTTTGTCTTTTGTGGAACCAGGGATTGAACTCATGTCCTTGTGCTTGCTAGGTAAGCAATTACTCTACTGAGCCATCTCCTTGGCCCCTAAACTATTACTCCTAAACACACATTTTTCATTATATGTATTTGTTCTTAAGAAGCTGAGGAAAGCTTTTATTGCTTCTTTTAGTACCTGGAATTAGGACAAGATAACAGAAGAATAAGCTCTGATCACCTCTTAATGTAAATGAATAATGCAAGTTTACCTCTATCAATTTGCTTAACTACTGATAAGACACATTTGTCCCGAAACTGCAGGGAAATATACCCACACTTTAGGTTCTGAAGTTACTCCAAAGTACAAAATTTTTTACCAAAGATTATCAAATAATAAAACAGAAAACATTCTTAGGGTGTGGTTTTGATACAGTCTGATTTTGTGGTCTAATTTTAACGTGGTCTGATTTTGCTTTAGTTTGAGTCAGAAACATACCCCTAAAAGACCTATGTATAAAAGACTTGGTCTCTAGATTACATTACCTTTGAGATTCAATGAAAACTTTAATAAATAGTAGTCAGGGGAAATTTGCAACTCACTGGTGATGCGCCCCTTCAGGGCTCTGTGACACTCTTCTTTCCTCTTTATCTTTCACATTTTAATCACAGTGTCAGTGGCCCTGCCCTGCTCTGCCATGAGGCCATGCATTGCCACGCAGGTAACAGAGCAAGCAATAGTGGACTGAGCGGTCTGAATCTGTGAGCCACAACAAAACTTTTCTCTTTATAAGTTATATTATTCCAGGTATTTGTTACAGAAAAGAAGGCTGACAAACAACATTCCTGGATTGTAACAAGAAAAACATTTACTTAGGAGTTAGTCTAAAAATGTATATGTACTCTTTGTAATTTGTTGTGGGGAAAAATCTAGAAGCCTTGGAATATTGTTATATATTCATTTTGTTTTTGTGAAATCTAGAATATAACTTTCAATTAGTAACATCCTAATTCATACCATTTCTGATTATAATTCTCTTTGTTTTAGTTGTACTTTAAGAAATTAATTTTTTTGTAAGTGAAACAGAAGTTCTTTCTTAGAGAAGATAATCGAAAGTGGGCTATAATATATGAAAATTTATTCAGGCATCTTGAAGAAAAGCAGCCAGTCTGGACAATAGCCAAGTCAGGCAGGACTAGAGCAGACCCAATGTAAAGCTCCTGTTTGGCCAGGCAGTGTGAATCAATATAACAAGACTGTTAAATATTGCTTATAGTCATTTTGAATAACTGTGCTTAATTAACTACATGATGAAGTGTACATATATATTAATCTCAAATTCTGACTCCATATTAGGCCTCAGAAATCTATATTTAAATGTCAAATTAACATCTTACCCTAAAGTTCCAATTGGCCTCTCACAAAGAGATATTTTGAATGCAAATTGCTATAATAATTTGCTTGATAAAGTTTATTTTTACTGCTTCTAAAATTATAACTAGTAGTGGCATACTACAACTTCCAAATGAAGAACTACTTCCAAATCACCTTCATATCTTTACTTGTGCTTTACTCTATTGCCTAACAACTTGCTAAATTTATTCTTCAATCCATCATTATTCAAATTGACTTTAATTGCTCATTATATAATGTCAATTATCTTTGAATGATGTGTCTGGTGATGTGTATCAATTATTTCACTATGGACATTTTTCTTGCAATTGATAATGTTTGAGTAAAGAGTTTTGATTCATTGTTATTATTATCATCATCATTATTGTTATTTTAATGTATTTGATACAGGGTCTCTTAATGCAGCTCAGGCTCACAGGGATCTTCCTATTCTCAGCCTCCCCAGCTACGGGGTTACAGATGTGTGCTACTCTGCTCAAAGTGGCTGGGTCAGCTCACCTAGGGGTGGGGCTTGAGAAGCATGATTCATAATTATAGTAGAAAATTTTATGTTACTCCTTAAAATGAAGATAAGAATAAAAGAAAGTAAACTGACCTATGACAAAAATCAACATTTACTATGGCTCTGAATAACCTCAATAAGTTAAGGTTATAGAGTTGATTTTCAAAGTGATTGTGCAATTCCACATTCCCACCAACAGTGTAGAAAAATTCCTTTTTCCTCATATCGTTTTTCTTGGCATCATCACCCACATTTGTTGTTTTGATTTCTCAATGATAGGCTACTATTCTGTTATAAAGAAAGATAAATTTACACACTTGTATGAAAAAGTGTTAACCCTGAGACCATAATGCAAATCTAAAATCATTAAATGCACAAGCTTAAATATAATATGATTTCTTTTTTTTGTGAGAAATTTTCCTAATGTTATTTTCCTACTTTTCACATTTGTTTAATTGCTTAATATGGTTGGTAGTTCCTTTCTGTTGTCTTCTTGAAGTTGCAGACCTTTTTAACTCTTTCTAGAACATCTTTCAGTACTGCTTCAGTATTTTTTCAGTAGAGTTGGTTTGGAAGACATGAATTTCTTCAGTTGTTCTTTCTCAGGGAAGTATCTTGTTTTTCCCTTAATTGTGAAAAATAGTTTAACAAGGTATATCCATCTGGTTTGGACGTTGCTTCCTTTCAGACCCTGAAGCACTGTACTGTAAACTCTTCTTTGTGTTGATGATTTGTGTTGAGAAATCTGCCATGATTGATGGGCTTTCCATTATAAGTGTACTGTTTCTTTTCTTTTTTAATAGATTTTGTACTCTGTTCTTTTGCTAGATTTCTGTGATGTTGATTATTATGTGTCTGGGTAGAGATTTCTTTTGGTTATGGCTATTTGGAATTCTATATGCCCCACTTAAATGTATGTCAGATTCTACTCCCATGCTTGGGAAATTATCTTCCACATATTCTGCAAATCATTTTATTTATGTTATTGGTGTTGACTACCAGTGTTCCATTGACTCCTATCAGTTTAATACCATTTAGCTCTACACCATCACGCAACTGTTGAATTGCTGTTTCTGTATTCTTTCTTATTTTGGAGAAATCTTTGTTTTCATGACTGGTAGCTGTAATGTTATCTTTGAGATCTGAATGTGTATTTTCAGTTTCATTTAAGCAATTTTGCCAACTTTCAATGTAATTTTTAATTTCCTGGGTATCTGTTTCATTCTTTTTCATGAAATTCTAATTCTTGTCTCTATTGTTCATTCAAAGTCTCCATCATTTTTCTATGTTCCTCTATTATTTTTATCTATATTTTCTTTACATATGAAGAGTAATTCTTTCATGATTGTTGTCATTTTTCTTTTTAAACTGAGAGATTGCTGTCTGATTTCTTCTGTAACCTGATGAAGTTGTTTCTTTACCTCAATTCTCATCATTTCAGAAATTTCAGGTGTGTGAATTCCAAGTTCTTCTATGTTCTTGTCTCTTGGATTTGTTCTGAATAGGCTGGAAGTCTGAGATTGTGTTTTACTTCTTTATATTGACATTTTCCAAGTTTCTGAAATTTGTTGTCTCAGCCTTCTTAAGGTGATGATAGGTGTAGAGGTCTCAGCCCACAAAGGCTCCCAACGCTTTCCAGGGCTCAGCCTGGCTTCCAAAATAGTAGGGGGTGGAGTGCAGGTCACAAGGCTTCACAGTGGTGATAGAAGTGGCAGGCCTAACCAAGGCTGCTGAAGCTCAAAGTACTTCTTTGTTACATAGTCTTAAAAAGCGTAGATATTTAAAAATAAAGGTTCATTAAAAATTATACTTGCAATGCTAATTTATTCACACTGAAAATACAATTTTATGCATACTGTTTTTTAAAATACAGATATCAATAAATGATATCTAAGCATACAATTATATTTCATATACAGTTTTCTATATTTTAAATATAGTACAATAGAAGAAAAAATCATAGGCTGGCCAAGATTATCTGTTTTTGACATTACTTGATTGTTTTGTTTTGTTTTCTTTTACCCTCAGATCTTGCCTTGCATTCCTGGCTGTCAAACTTTCAGTCTTTGTAGCTCAGTTATGGGAAACACCATAGTCTTTGAAGCCAGTATTGTGAACCTATGGAGCTCATAGTACAGCAGGGTTTTTGAATCATTGAAAGCTTTAAAAGTTTCTAAATGACTACACTTCATAATCATCTACATATCTTTACTAATTGACCTTAAAAGGCACAGCATATATTTGTTCCATTTCCTGAATGCTGTGTATCACCTCCAATGTTAAAACCAGAATTTGAATAATCCAAACAGATATATTATTAGCTAAAGGAATTAACATTTTAAGCCATAAAAATGTATTTACTCATGGTAATATTTGGAGAACTTGTGAGTAAAATCCCTTCAAGATTGTAAAGGTAGAATGAATTGAAAAGATGGAGGTGATAGAGCAAATAAGTAGAACTGACAGTATTCAGCATATAGGTAAGTTACAGGTGTTTATGCAAGTGAGTGTTATTCATGGTGAATGGAACTCATAGGAATTTATAAATCATTGGACTGATTTAACTATTCCACATATCTATGTTTGACCAACAGCGGTATGGGACCCACAAAACACATTTTTAATAAACTTTTTCTTATTATTATTTTATTTACTGCATTTCCAAATAGCTGACCTCCAAGATTTATGTAAAAGCCTCTTAAAATTAATAAATCCCTGATTCATGTAAGAATGTGCTTTATTTTCACTAACATGATTATGTGTCTGTATTTGTAATTTCAAGAGTGACTGTTATATTTCAAGGCTGTGAGTCAAACACACTCTTCGAAGGTTTTAATAATATATAGTTTTCATTTAGTACTATATTCTTCATAATTATAATTTTTAGTTTTACATTCTTTATTCATTACACTTTTTGAGTGCACTTCAATCAGAATTCACCTAGATGACATAAATCATACTTTGTAAGTATTTCTCAGATGATTCTTTGGGTTATGTTATGCTAATTTACATAAAAGTTTGTCTTCCTTTTCACCTTATTTGTTTCCTTGTTCTATAAAATTATGATTATCCTATCCTCTGAAACTCAAGTAAGGAAAGATTTAGTACTTATGAGTAAGATAATCTTTCTGTCTTAATATAATCAGTTAACCATTCATATTTTTTATAAAATTTATCAGTATTAATTTAAAATACTATCTTTTCTCTATTTCTTTAATCCTTTCTTTGTCTTAACTCTTAACTTTTATTTTTATTATATTGATTACTTTATATTATTTGATTTCCCTTTCTCAGTTTTTATAACCATGTATCCCAATTTTATTCTTTAAATAGCTAATTAAATTTTAAGACACCAATATTTATCTTATCAATATTAATATGAGTTTAATTGATAACTATTTCTCCTCTTGGTTTTATAATATAGTTTCATAATACAGTAAAATTTGACTCAATATTTATTTTACAACCAAGAACACAATATTTTATTTTATAGTAGTCAAAATTCCTTTGAATTTACATGCAAACTAACCTTTTCATTGTTGTTTATTTCTTCTGGTGTATTCAATTCCACCTGGAGCTTTTAATCTTTTAGCAGAAAAAAAATATTTAACATTGCTTTTAATCTATTTTACTAGTAAAATATTACATAACTTTGTACATTTTCACCCATTCATTTTTGAAGAAAATATTTTATTGTTTAGGGGAATGAATGATCAATAGGCATAAATATCTCTCCATTGGACATTTTTAAGCTTTTGGTTAAAAATTATATTTTAATTTACTTATTGCTTGAAAATGTGAATTTGACTATGTGCTCCATGAGCTTTCATTTTGTTCAGTGTTTGAAAATATCCTTTAGTATGTTGCTTTATATGTATTTCCAACATCCATTTCTCCTTTCTCAGTCTTCTCACCTTTACTGTATAAACTTAAAGCTACTGTAATTATGCCTGGTTTTCTTACTTCCTTCTTCATATTTTGTCCCTTCACTTGTCTGCTCTAACCAACTATTGTAATATATGTCTGAAAACATCAGTGATCTCTTCAGTACTTCAACCTGTGTATGGACATAAACCAACTATGTGTAAGTAATACAATCATCATGCACTGCAAACATGCCTACAAAGAAAGGGACCAGGACCAAGAGATGGTGGAGGAAAAGGGAGGGAAGTTAAAGGGCATGAAAATGGAATTAAGATGTGTTATGTGCTTTCAATGACTTCTCAGTAACAATGCAAACATTATTTACTATATACATGCACTGATAAAAATATGTTCAGATGTTTAAAATTTATTTATTTGATGCTATTACACTTTTCATTTGTTTTAACTTTCATAATTCACTGTCATATCAAAATTTCAAACACACATTTCTTTTAGCATGATAAACTTAGCAAAAATCTGTGGCTTACTATCCTTTACCTGGTTGCATATTGAGCCTACTCCTATTGTTCCCTATTTCTTGTTTTGTAACAGTTACTTAATTTTCATTCATGATTAATGGCTATTTTTATTAGCACATGATATGTAAACCTAGAAGTCTGAAATGTTGCTGTAATGTTGTACTGCTCCCAAATGTCATGACTAATTCTGTTCATTAATATCTGTCCTTCCTCCCATGAAAACAATGTTTGGCCATTCATCAGATGTCTTTCCTGACCAGTCAAGTTTTAGGATGCATCAAAATGCTGCTCTATCCTCTCAAATTTATCCTCTGTTTAAAAAAAATTATATACTTCTATTTTTATTTAATTGTTTTTGCAATTATGTTATTAATTATTATTTGCATTACTTTAATTGTAGCTGAAGTATATGTACATGACATTACTTTTGCAGTTTGTACAATTTTATGATTTTTATTTTGGCACATTACTAGTGGGATTCACAACTTGTTTCATTAAAAAATTTACCTCATAGTACTTTAGAAATCAGCTGATGAATAAGACTTCACTGTCATAGGATTACATAAGCAAATTATTTATTGCTTGTATACATATAATCATTCCCTTGTGTACAGTAGGAGAACTATGATGTAAAGTACACATTCAGTATCAAAGTACTCAAAACATTTTCATGTATCGTGTAACAAACAAAAAACAACAAAATGTATCAAAAGTGTATTCTCACTATGAAAATACTTCTGGATCCAAGATTGAACTGTCTGCTGAATCAATTAGTTCTTTCTGTGTCTTGGAAGACTTATTCGACAACAGGAGAAATAAATACCTGATTTCAAAATGTCAAAAAAATCTAAGATATGAAAGGATAATTCAATTTTAAAAAATTTACATAGAAATTATTAACACCTAGATATACTGCAGCATTGTTCTAAACATATGTTTACAAGACACAGAAATGAATTGCAGACTCATCAAAAGGAAATAAAATGCAGATAAACTGATATATAATGAACTGTATTAGGACTATTATTTATGAAAAATTTAAGTTAATTAAAATGGCCTGCTTCTGTTAATGCAATGCAAATGATAGTCAAATTTATGTGCAAACTAAAGTATTGTAAAAGAATGTTTTTTCTGAACTGTACCTTTGTGTTTGTGGTTATAACTGAAGGATCTTGTCCAGTCCAAGAAGACAGCAAAGCCAGCCTGTGTGCATGACTGAATTGCAACCAGCCAGGAAAAATATGTAGAGCTATGCCTGCTGACATAAAGGCTGAGATTAGGCTTTCTAATCACATCATTTAGCAATAGCTAATGAGGAGGCACTCATGTCAATTTATTCTTCAAATTATACAATTCCACTGAAGGATCATAAGCAAATCATAGGTATTGTAGGTTATCCAAAGAACAACCAAGTAAAATTCTTTGGACCCTTTCTGGAAATAGGATTTGGAAAAGAAAAAAGATTCTGCATTGTAAAGGCTATTAGGAAAATATTATCCATCAAATTTAATTTGAGTGTTTGACTAGAATCAGGAGTAATGTAAATTCTGATTTTTATGTTCGCATTCCATAGTCATGGATTCTTATAGGTGCCGTTATTCCTTGCTATACTTTACAAAATTACTTGGTACAAATAACCTCCTAAATAAAATTTTGGTTATACAATGTTATTTAGTAGTTCTTGCAAATATCTTGTCAAGCTTAATGACCATTGAGCGGTTCTTAAATATTTACAGGAGAAAAACTTTGCATCTTCTCTCTTGATTTGTACATCAAAATTTATNTATATATATATATATATATATATATATATATATATATATATATTTGTACCCCCATAGTTATTAAAAGAGAGAATAAGCAAAGATCTCACATAAAAATTTTCTGCTGCATCATAGCTGACATCTTGGTGTATTAAATTATTAAATATGAATGATGGATAAATTGGTATTGACATATTTAGTTTAAAATAGCATGAACATAGACATATATCTTAAAGAGGAGTAAGTTACAATATACTTAGAACTCTATACATAAACTTCATATTTCAAATTTTTGAAAAATAAATTCCAGCAAAGGAAGTGAAGCACTTCCATAGAATATTCAATGTATTTTTTCTGTTCTTTTGTTAGAAAGGATGAGTGATGGAAACAGCATAAGTGAATGTATATGCCCATTTCCTTACCTTAATAAGCAAAATTCTCCTTTCTTCCTTTCTTCCTTTCTTCCTTCCTTTCTTTCTTTCTTTCTGTACCAGGAATTGAACTCAGGACCTTGCCAGGCAAGCGCTTATTCTAGTGAGCTATCTCCCCAGCCCACAAGAAGCCAAATTTTAAGGCAGGCCTGATAGCTCAGCAGACTAAAGTGCCTGCCTAGGCAGAGGGCAGCAGCCAGCCCAGGGTTAATCACTGAGATAGCAATTGAGAATGGGCGTGGTGGTGCATCCCTGTAATCCCAGAATTTGGGAGGCTGTAAACTGGAGAATCACTATGAGTCCAATCTATGTAGTGAGACTCTGTCCAAAAAACAGAAAGAGGAAGAAGAGGAAGAAGAGACGGAGGAGACAGAGGAGGAAGAGGAGACGGATGAGGAGAAGGAGAAGGAGAAAGAAGGAAGGAGGAGGAGGAGGAGGAGGAGGAGGAGGAGGAGGAGAAGGAGAAGGAGAAGGAGAAGGAGGAGAAGGAGAAAGAGGAGAAGGAGAAGGAGAAGGAGAAGAAGAAGAAGCCAAATTTTATAGCTCAGTGGATCAAATCACTGGCTTATGCAGAGTCAAGGGCCCAGATTCCTTCAGCCTGCAGTACCAGCCCTGCCTCTAGGACGCACTGACAGCAACTGATACTGGGTGTGGTGGTGTGTGCCTTTAATCCCAGACTTGGGAGGCTGAAAACATTCAGGATCACTATAAATTTGATCTGTGTAGTGAGACCCTGTAGACCCTGTACTACATACATAAGAAAAGAAGCCAAAGTCTATCTGACATTAAAACATGTTAATTGAAAAATGCACATGAATGCAAAAATCAAATTTATGTTCCTGAATAGAAATTGACAATTTCTTTTCTCTCTCTTGGCTGTACCAGTTATCAAATTTACGACCTTGCACTTGCCAGGCAAGCACTTATGCACTTAAATGTCGAAACTTTATATATAAAAAAAGCTTAAAAGATAAAAAGATTCTACTTTCAGAACAAGTAATTTAGACATTTTAAAATATTTATGAGATTTAATTACATATTTAAACTAATAAATAATTATTTTCTAAATATATGTAGGGCTATTTATTTGTATTGAAATATATATACATAGATATATTTTGTTTATTATGTACAGTATAATTTTTTAAAATGTATGAATTGAGGATTGAAACATAAAGCTAAAAACTAGCTGATATACTCATTTCTTTGTTTTGAAGATTTAAAATACTACTCTCTTAAAAACAATTGGCAATTTTCAAGGTTGTCAGTGTTAATTGTAACTAATCTTGATGTTCATTCTGTTTACCACAATCTATGATAGATGTCTCAAACCCATTCCTTCTAAGTAACTGAATTTTGTCACCTCCCACTAAAATCTTTAAAATATTCTACTCCTTCCCAATGAGCACCGTCACAATCCCCTGAAAACGATCATTTAGAAGCCACTGCTCTGGGATGAATATCATTTATATTCCCCATACGTAGCATTATGCAGTTTACTTCTTTTTGTTCTTAGCTTTTTTTTGCACAACATAATGTCTTCCAAAATCGTTCACATTACTACAAATGGTAAGATCTCCTGCATTTTTTTTACAGGGGTTCTCAAATAAGATTGTCTTCAAATATATGCTACATACAGCAGAGAGTCTTCCAGCAATAAGATATTGACAATGCAGCAGCTATTTCTGCAAAATTATATTAAAATCTGTGTTCTGTCACATATTCTACATTTACATTTTGATCCATTTTGACAAATGCTTTTCCAGAAGAACAAAGGACACGTATGCATATTAAATTGTATTTTCTATGAGTGTTGTATTGGTCGGCTTTCCAGTGCTACGATAAAATATTGGATATTTTGGTTAACAGTTTTGTAGAAATTATTGTACGAGCCCCTGCATGCTAAGCATAAGCAGCAGGGCCGAGAGATGTAGCGCAGCGGCTCTGCTTGGTGCGCAGTGGCTGTAAAGGTGAGCAGAGGTGCCCTGAAGGGTGGCAGCGCTGGACAGATGTACCCAGACCTCACCCTCGCAGATGTACCCGGACCGCAGCCTCGCAGATGTGCCCGCCACGCAGCTCTCCGCCTCCTCCACCTCTGACCTCACAGTCTAGCTTAACTGTCACAAATCTGTTTCTTGTTAGAAATATGTTCACTTTACGAAATCGAAGTGTAGTAGAGAAAGCTAATTTGGACAATAGACTACGCACTGAATAATAATAATAATATTGCAGGAATCCTAAGAGGGCGAGGAAAGAGCAAAGGAGGCCGGCGTGGTGGCGCACACCTGTAACCCCAGCACATAGGAGGCCGAGCTGAGAGGATGATGAGGGCTCAAGAGCAACCTCAGCTGCAAAGCAAATGACAAAACAATCAAAACAGCAACAAACAACAACAGAAGGAGAAAGTAGTGTAAAGTAAAACTATGAACATTAAAATTAAGTCAAAGTACGAAAATAAAAAAATAGAAATGAGCAATATTTCCTGATAGCATTCCTAAAAATAATAGTGACTGAAAATAAGGCTTATTTTCACTGAACACTATAAAGAATGTTGCAGGAGGGAAAACTCTCATTTTCAGCTAAAAGACCAATAACAGAGAAACAAAATTGTCTATGTCTGTATCATAGAGGACAGTCGTGCATCACATCATATCGACATGGTATGTGTGTATTTCTGAGTGTGTTTCTCTTTGGTTATCTGTGTGTGATTGAGTGCTGGGGAGGAGAGGGAGGGAAGAGGAAGAGCTCACGGCTATGATCTCAGTACACCGAACTGGAGAGAGGAGAAAGCGAAGGTTTAAATCCCACTTCATAAAAGTACTTTACCCTATTTACATAAGTTCCTCTGCAAATTTCACTGCCAGTTCTTTCCTGAAACACTACTGAAAAGGGCCACTATAGGATTCTGAGTAAAGTTCAGGAGTTTTTTTTCTTTTTATTATTATTATTTCCTGATTCAAAATCCATTAATTTCCTCCTTACTCTGTGGGTTCTACTGACCTTTACAATAATGTGAAAAGCATACCAATGACAAAGGGTAAAATGAAAATGAGCACCTAGTCCAGAAAAAATTTCAACCAGGGTTTTCCTCAAATGAACCCGAAGTTCAAGAATTAGATGCTAATTAAATGCTTTAAACTGGTGATGCAAATGTGAATGAGATTACTCTTTTTTGTTTTTATCATTTTGCCATCATTTTAAACAAATCTAAATGTCTAAAATGTCATGAAACCATACATCTAATTAGAATTCTAACAAATGTTACCTTTATATAAAAATACAAATAGTATTATTGTTCATTTATTTTTGTATATAATTCACATTAATGTGTGTTATCACACAAACTTTATGAAAATCTTTATTATTAACATTGTGTATCATGAAACTGATCATCAATACAACTAAATTATATTCTTCCCATTATAAACACCCATTTTTAAACCATCTTTTGTCTACTAACCATTTTTCACAAGTCTACTAGATCCTGAATGTTAGTTATATTTGCATAATGCAATATATAGCAAGTTAGTTAAAATCCAACTCACTCCTAATAGAAGATTTTGAGCTAAACCTTTAAAAAATAATTAGCCAAAAAGAGAAGAGGATGAAGAACAAAATAATGGTAAGCATAATTAGGAGACTACTGTAAGTCCATAGGCAATGGACATAGATATGGACACATAGCAACTGAAAAGTCTGTATTTATGTGTGATTTTGCAAGTAACAAAAACCAGACTAGATTACATAACAGGTAGTAATTAACAAGAAATTTGGAGAATTTTTCCATATTTGATAGCTCCACAAGTAATGTCATTAATATTTAGAGTAAAAGCCCATAATGAAAATATTGGTGACATCATACACCAGCAAACTAAGCCTTAGGTACACAGATCTCTGAGATTCATAACTAGAGGTTGTTCTTGCTCTTTACATATTCATCAAGAACATTGGTCACAGAAAATTCATTTGTAAAATCTCTGTCTGGTAAGGCTGAAGAATCTTTCTGATTTTGTGACAAAATCAAAAAGGGTCCTGAGTTCAATCCCTGGTACCACCAAAAAAAAATTATTTCCTTATGCCTCCAAATTGGTCTATTTTTGTGCAAAATAAGTTAAATGGCCTTTACCTGCTAGCACTAGAGATATTTTTAAATGAAATTCCATGCAGAATATATTGTCAAATATATGCAAATTTTATATTTGAAAAGAGATTACAAGTAGAAGTCACATTCTGCTCCCAACTGTTTGCTCTAATCTCACAGAATATTTGGCCCACTATTGAAAATGTAGTACTGCAGATTTATAATGTCTGTTCTCTGTTTGTACATGCGCAAATAAATCTGGTTAGTAAGGCAGTCAGAAATATGTCAGTTCTAATTCTACATTAACCAAATTAGTATTTAAAATAAACTTATACTATGATAGCTTCTGTTTCCTTGATGCCTTAACTGTGGGAATATACATCAGATACCATTCTTTTTTTCTCATATTGATAGATTTTCTGTAATCTGAATAAAAAGAAAGAAAAGAAAACCGTAGTCATAACCTGAAATAGAAAATAAAATCTGATGGGTATAATAGACATAGTAAAAGGGGGAAAATACTGGTAAAAAGAAATAATTGGGATGAGAGAAAGGAGAAAAGAAAAAAAGGAAGAAAGGGAAAATCACACACACACACACACACACACACACACACAGAGGATAGCTAAAATAATGGTACTACTAATTTCTATGGGTTTTCTGAAGGGAGAAATTAATGCTTAAAGTTTCCTTTTGACCAATTTTACATGCTTGTGTCTGGTAATCCGAGCAACTAGTTTCAAGACAGCAATGTGCAATATAACATTCATTATTAAATTCATTTTTCTAAAGTTTTTTGTTGTTGTTGTTCAGGGTCTCACTACACAGCTCAGACTCATAGTGATCCTCCTGATTTCCTCCTCCCTAGTGCTGGGATTACAGACGTGCACCACCATGCCTGGACTTGATGGTCGGCTCAGTGCGCCCAGGGGCAGGGCCGGTATGGCATGCAGTGCCAGGGATCAAACCCTGGCCCCTGTGCTTTCCTAAGCAAGTGCTGAGTATGCTGAGCTGAATCTCCAGACATCTTTGTTAAATTCTTATCATCTGGTATTTTTTTTTAATCTGAATCATTTCTGTCTTATCTGTTATTTTTCATTCCCTTTAAAATAAAAAATAGTATTACTATCTGAAAATAAATAAATATCATCATGCATTGATACAACTGCTTACATCAATATAGGAATAAATTCCAGGGCTGGGGATTTGGCTCATTGTAGAATGCTTGCCTAGCAAGCTGGAAGCCCTGGGTTTGTTCCTCGGCACCAAAAGCAAAAAAATAAACCTCCCCTAGAAATAAATCTCTGGGTTTCTTTGCTGGAGCATGAGAAATGTTTTATTTCTTACTGGAGAATATTATAGATGTGGCAAAGTCCTAATTCCTACCTTTCAAATTTCCTCAATGTATGTGTAGAATAAAGTATTCAAAGAATAGAAAGGTAAGTAAAAAATTTGGGAACTGTAAAAATTATGAATTGAAAGTTTAACATTACTGAAATGTTATGTATAAAAAGAACATTTGCTTGAATATATTTTTCTAAACGTGGTATTGTAAGACTGGCCAAATAACTCAGAGGATTAAAGCACCTGCTTAGGCAGACACAGGGGCCAGGGTTCAATCCTCAGGCCTGCCGTGCCAGCCTGTCCCCTGGGCACGCTGACAGGGCAATTGAGACTGGGTGTGGTGTTGCACACCTGTAATCCCAGCACTTGGGAGGCTGTAAACAGGTGGATAGCTACCAAGGCAATTTATTCAGTGAGACCCTGTACACCCTGTCTTAAATACAAAAAAAAAAAAAAAAGAAGAAGAAAAAAAGAAAGAAAAAGAAAAAAAAAATATATATATATAATAAACTTGGTATTGTAAAGTTTGTAAAGGTTAGCATTTGACTTACCCTTGAATCTGCTGATATATTTTATCTCCATTTATATAAAGCTTGACCCTTTTTTTTTTCGACTGGCTCAGGCTGCCTTAAGGGCGGGACTTGTGCTGTGTGCAGATCCCGGGGTCAGACCGCAGTCCCCCGAGTTTGACTGAGTTTGCACAATCAGGTGCTTTAAACAACTGAGCTAACAAGCAAGATTCTAAAAGGATTCTTATTTTTTTTTGACTCAGAATTAGTTTCAATGAAATACAACTTTAAATTACACTGAACTATAAGAAATGTAGTAATTTTTTGATAAGTAATAAAATTTTCTTTTAAATTATATTAGTTTGACAGTCAGAATTTTGTCACTTTTTCAGATGTTCTCCCATTGCTTGTATTTGTTTACTATACAAAAATGTAAACTAAGTTTTTCTCATTTTATTTCATTTATTTATTTATTTATTTATATCTTTATTTTCATTTTGCGGAACCAGGGATTGAACTCAGACCCTTGCGCTTGCAAGGGAAGCGCTTATTCTACTGAGCCATC
>NDGN011413715.1:9145-24125 GCA_002564285.1 Tympanoctomys barrerae
CCCTGTTGTGCAGGCTCTGCTGTGGGGGTGACTAATTATAGCTGAGCGTTGCTACTTACTCCCCATCTATGCTGGTACAGCCTGTACTCCAGTCTCACTAATACAGCCGTCGTGTAGAATCCCACAGTCTAGAATTTGCCCCTTCTCTCCCAGACATTGCTTGGGGGTGGGTGCCTCAGCAAGAACAGAACTTTCCACTCTGCTTTGGCTGCTGGAGATTAATAATGGAAAGTAGGACTCAAAATGCCTCAGGGAGTCCGATTTTGTCAGAGACTTGGCTTTTCTAATAGTCCTTGGGCTTCAGGGCTAATGCATGCTGAGAAGATGAGGGTGAAATAGGGTCCCTGAAGGAGTGCACTCTATAGCAAGAGGACCAAGAGCAAGGATGAATGTAGAATATGGCTGAGCTCACCCCATTGGCCTGGGAGCAAGGTGGGAACAGCCTCAGCTTTGGAGCTAAAGATTATTTTTACTGAGAAGCTATGAGTTGTGGGAGAGTTCCTATCTTAGGGCTTATAGTCACAATTATAGTTTCCCCCATGTATTATAGTGCTTTTTCTAGTTTAGATGACACCTACAGAGGAAGAAGCCTCCTTTTTACCAGCTAGAGGAAAAAAAAGATCCTCAGAGAAGTGGGCAAAGGTAGAAGAATGTCCAGGAACTCCTTCACAGCTTCATTTCTAGGAGATCCTTCTCTTTTTATTCAAAGGCTATTTATGTAGAGCCCACTGTGTACCAGGCACTATTCTAGGCCCTTTGGATACAGCTGCCAAGGGACACTGTTTCAACATAGGTTTCATATAGACTAACAGGGAGCCTCCTCCACCAGCACCCTCGGGATTGTGTGGGGTGAGCTGTGTTCATTTATGGTCTAAGGGCCCAAAGGAGATCTGTATTTTAGGGGACAAAGGTAGGAGTGAAAGAAATAGTGCTACAAACTACCCCCTGCCCCATGGTCTTTTCCTATAGACAGATTGTTATTATTTCCCTCCAGATTCATATTTGGTTAACATTTGTTGAGAACCTACTCTGTTCCTGCCACCATGCTAGGCACATTTGTACACTATCCCATTTTAGTCTCACTCATTGTGATAGAAATTTTTCCCATAATAACAAGAGATTGGCGTTCATCAACTAAATTAAGTAATTTGCCTGTGATCACACAGAGATAACATGTGAAGAAGTTAGAGATGTGACTGCTAAACCCAAAGCTTTTTAAACAACCAATTCCTTTTCATTCCCAGATAGTGAGAAGCACATTGGGCTGAAAGGCCTACTACAGTGTTTTTTTTTGTTTGTTTGTTTTTGTTTTATGGAACTGGGGATTGAACTCAGACCCTTGCGTTAGCCAGGCAAGCACTTATTCTACTGAGCTATCTCCCCAGCCCCTACAGTGCTCTTAAGTGATATAATATTCATTGTAGTTGGGGAGTCTTAATTATGTTACATATGTAATATAATAGCATTTATCATAATGACTGTTTACTATAAAGCCATGTGCTACATAGTTTTAAATAGGTGGCTTATTCCTCACAGCAAACCTATGAGATCATTATTATCTTTACTCCCATTTTGCTGATGAGAAAGCTGAAGGTCAGACAGGTGAAATTATTTGCCTCAAGTTTATAGTATACAAGTTAATGGGATGTGAGGGCGATCTGGCTGCGACATCTGTCACTCCATTGATTGCCAGGGCTGATTTGGCTGATCTGGCTGGCTAGGCGGGTGACCCCTTCATCCCTCAATGATCCATGTGCGTCCCTCCTGAAGCTGCGCTCTTGGTCGAAGAGGACGATCACCCCCGATAGAGGAGGACCGTTCCTCGGTCAAGGATATATGAGTAGCTGTGCTCCCCTGCTAGAACCTCCAAACAAGCTCTCAAGTTAATGGAAGCTGTAGTCCTTGAAGTTAAGCAGCCTAACTGTAGAGGATCTGATTTTTCCAGCTATGTTTTGAATGGGACCTAGTAGCATTCAAATAATGAGTTAGGAAAAAAGATCAGAGAAAGCTGAGGGCCCCTGAGGATGAAGGAAGAGAGGACGGGAAATTTCCAGAAAAGAAAAAAGCAAGTAAAGATCTTGCTGCAGTGGAAGGTTTATAGTGCTCTTAGAGGTTAGAGATTGTAGAAGTTTTCAGCTTCTTTTTTCCTTTCCTTGTCCCGGGGTTAGGGGTTCTTACTTCAGGTAACCTAAGACTAGGAGGTTATAGGTTGATATGTAATCCATAAGCTCATACGTGCTGCCTTCTTCTTGCATTGTAGTGTTTCACTTGTCTCGAAAAGTGACATCTCTCGTCCCTGAGAGCTGCCTGCTGATTTTGCTGGGCCTGGTGCTAGGGGGCATTGTTTTAGCTGTGGCGAAGAAAGCTGAGTATCAACTGGAGCCAGGGACCTTCTTTCTCTTCCTGCTGCCACCTATTGTGCTGGACTCAGGCTATTTCATGCCCAGTCGGCTGTTTTTTGACAATTTGGGTGCCATCCTCACCTATGCCGTGGTGGGAACACTCTGGAATGCATTCACAACAGGCGCTGCCCTCTGGGGCCTACAGCAGGCTGGACTTGTGGGTAAGTGACCCTGAAACTTGGGCTGGCAAAGAGTGGCTTTCCTCTGTCTTTTTTCCTCCAGCTCTGAAGGTGCCATGCTGGCAAGAGCCATCCTCTGGGAGTTCCATCTTAGGTCCCTCCCATCTGGAGTGCAAGGCAGTGTTCCAAATGAGCCTCAGCCTTCATCTAGTTCTCTGCCAGTCAAGTCTGCTTCTGCAGCGTGACAGCTGAGCAGGGGCCTGGCTCCCAGCTGTGTGTAGGCTGCCAAGGCCGAGAAGCCTGCATTACCACTCTGGTGTCCCTGCCTGTGTTACCACACTGCCACTTGCCAGCCCTACTCCCTGAGGCACAGCTCAGCATTCCTTCAAAGGCCTATTGTTCTGACTGCTAAGGTCATGTCAGGGTATCTTTCTATTTTTACATTGTTTTAAAATGCATATTATACAGTCATAAAATGCCTGAAAGTATAATGGGCATTGTCTCTTTACTTATCTCATTGACTCTACAGCAACCTACTGGTGTGGAATTTGTCCCATTTAATAAATGAGAAGGTAGAGCCCATTAAGTTCGCTTAATATCAGGCCGAAGGTTAGCCTTCATTTTATTGAGGCTCCTTGCCCTTAGGCCTTCTCCTAATCCCTTTGTGTCCCGACCCAAGAAATTGATTCATTCCTAATTGTGATAATTCAGAGTTCTTCCAAGGTAAAAAGAAGTCTGAAATTTCCAGCAGGGGACATCTACCTGGTTTTTCTAATAAGATAATGAAGTATTTTGGGCAAGGGAAGGGATGACATCAAATCCTTATCTTAGCAGTCATTGTAATAGTAGGTAAGATATGTTGGGTGCTTACTGTGTATTAAGCACTGGCCAAATAATTTTTTGAGGTGTTATCCTCATTTTGTTTTGGAGAAATGGAGGATCACTGAGATTATTTAACATGTTCAAGTTCCTCTTTTGCTTTACATACTGTGTTAGGTCTCTTCCTCCTGCTGTGTGTGTCACATCCCTTTGGCTGAAAATGACAGGTGTGGGAGAAAGCTCTCTCCTGTTATCCTCCCTTATAAAGCCAGTTGGCAGCCCGTTTCCACCTGCTGGTAACTGGTACTCTTGCTGCAGTTTCTAATTACCAGTGGCACCTTAGCCTTTAGTTTACATAGGGCTTTCTTAGCCATCTGTTGGATTGTTCTTTGCAGTCAATCTTAGGAAGTAGTTAGATGGAGAGGAATGGCTAAGAAGTCATATGGCAGTGACAGAGCTTGCATGCCACCGCTGTTGAGTGATAAAGCCATGTTTTAGGTACATGCAGCTTCAACAAAGTCTCCTGACCTGCAGCCCAGTGCTCTCCACGTGTTTCTGAGTGCTGTTTGAGCTTCCTCTTTTCTATCAGTGGGAGTGGCATCTGGGCAAGGAAGAAGTGCCACAAGACAGAGACATCTTCACTAGTTACTGGCCCATCCTCCATCTCTCCCTCTGTAGCCTCTAGGGTACAAGCTGGCCTCCTGGACTTCCTGCTGTTTGGGAGCCTCATCTCAGCAGTGGACCCTGTGGCTGTGCTGGCTGTCTTTGAGGAGGTGCACGTCAATGAAACTCTCTTTATCATCGTCTTTGGCGAGTCCCTGCTCAATGATGCAGTCACTGTGGTGAGAGTGCTCAGCTGTCTCCTAACCCCAGGCTGCCATGCTTTGACCAGTTGTACATCTAAGCAGCCTCAGACCCTCCTGGTCTCCTAGGGAAGAAAAAAGGTTTTAGCTTCTTCTCCCATCCCAGCAGCTCAAGCCACTGCCTCCCCTTCATGCCTGAATCTACTTTTCTCACTTAGGTGCTGTACAAGGTCTGCAACTCTTTTGTGGAGATGGGTTCTGCCAACGTGCGTGCCACTGACTACCTGAAGGGAGTTGGTCAGTATTTCCCCCTTTTAGCTGGCATTGGAAGTCTGTTTCCCCCAGGTTGTGAAGTCCCACCTTCCTGGTATCAGGAAAGAAGAGACTGTTTGGGTGGAGAAATGGGGTCTGGGCAAAGCTCATCCTGGAATCCTGGTTCTGGATCTGAAACCTGGGGATCATGGTAGGGCTCCTCCTTCACTTTCTGCCAGGCAGCAGTATTGTCAGCCCAGGAAGGGTCTGGGCCAGGGTCATGCTGACAACCCCACTCCTCCCCCAGCCTCCCTGTTTGTGGTCAGTCTGGGCGGGGCAGCCGTGGGCTTAGTCTTTGCCTTCCTCCTGGCTCTGACCACACGTTTCACCAAGCGGGTCCGCATCATCGAGCCCCTGCTGGTCTTCCTCCTCGCCTACGCAGCCTACCTCACTGCTGAAATGGCATCGCTCTCTGCCATTCTTGCGTGAGTTCTGGGGGCCTTGTGGGTGGACTGCTGGGAGGGAGTAAGGGAGATGGTTGTCCCTAATATAAACAAAAACAGGACCTTAAGGAGTCCATAGGATTCCTTTAGCCCTTGTAGGAGTGACTACTTCCTGAGGAGACAATAAACTTAAGGTAATCTAGAACTCTGGATACCTAGAACTGTCCCAAGCACTCGGGAACTTAATCTTCCTCTGCCTGAAGTGTTCCTTGGAATGTGGGCTGAGCTAGAATGAACTTCAGACCTGGGGACAGTGGCTGTGGTGCCCACAACATCCAGAACGTGCCTCAGAGTCTGCTAGTCAGAGCATGTTTCTTTCCCTTTTCCCTCCAGGAGGCACTGAGTGGGAAGTCTGGAGATTTAGATCCATCCTAGGGCCACCACTAACTAGCAGTCTTCATGTCTCCCTGGGCTTTGGCTTTGAGAGTCTGACACCCTATGGAGGGCTGTGCCCCTCCCTGAAGCATGCTCAAAATCCAAAGGCTGAGGTTCCTGGAACCCCTCCTCACTTGCCATTTCTTTTTGTTCCTCTTCCAGGGTGACCATGTGTGGCCTGGGCTGTAAGAAGTATGTGGAGGCCAATATCTCCCATAAGTCACGTACAGCTGTCAAATATACAATGAAAACCCTAGCCAGCTGTGCTGAGACTGTCATCTTCATGCTGCTTGGCATCTCGGCTGTAGATTCATCTAAATGGGCCTGGGACTCCGGGCTGGTGCTAGGAACCCTCATCTTCATCCTGTTCTTCCGGGCCCTCGGTATTGCCAGCACCCTCTGTATACCCACATTCCTCCCCAGACACCTTTTTCTGGTAGCTTATCTCCCAATCTGAACCTATATCCTTGCCAATTCCTAAACCTCCCTCCCATGTTGTTCACCTTTCCCATCTTTTGCCACCTTAGTCCATATACTTGGTGTCACCACTCCTCTATTCCCAACGCTTTGCTCCTGCTGCCCTCCCTCCTACTGTAGGTGTAGTCCTACAGACATGGGTGCTGAATCAGTTCCGGCTGGTCCCTCTGGACAAGATTGACCAGGTGGTGATGTCCTATGGGGGCCTACGAGGGGCTGTGGCCTTTGCTCTCGTCATCCTACTGGACAGGACCAAGGTCCCTGCCAAGGACTACTTTGTGGCCACTACTATTGTAGTGGTCTTCTTCACAGTCATTGTGCAGGTGGGAATGCCTATGAAGCTAGATGGGGAAAGGGTCCAGTAGGCCCTGGGACCTTGGAGCCTATGAGACAGGGCTTTTCCTATTGGGAGAAATAGAAGTGTGACTTCCCAGACCTTGAGTATACTGGGTGGGGGAACAGAACTTAGGCCTAATTGTGGGGAGAGGAGAGAAGCTGCAAGGAACTGAATAGAGCCGGACTCACTTCCTGCCTGTTCATAGGGCTTGACCATCAAACCTCTGGTCAAGTGGCTGAAGGTGAAGAGGAGTGAGCATCACAAACCTACCCTGAACCAGGAGCTACATGAGCACGTGGGTACTAGAACCCCATCCCTCCACCTATCCCTTTCTCCCTTCTGCAATTTTGGCAGAGTCCTGATCCAGTCCCCCTACCCACCCCCCTTCTAGACTTTTGACCACATTCTGGCTGCAGTGGAGGACGTTGTGGGGCACCATGGCTACCACTACTGGAGGGACAGGTGAGGGAGCTGCCCCGAGGCTCCTTCAGCAGTAGCAGCAGCAGCAGCAGCTGCCCCACCAGGCAGGGCAGCATGGGGGTGTGCCACCCTTCCAAGAAGGGACACAACCAGGTTCAGGCTGGATGACCTCTACCTGAAGCCCTTTGTGGCATCTCAGGATAAGACAGGTCTCCCAATGTGGCCTTCCTGGCCTTGCATGGTTTGGCACCTGCCAGACTCCAGCCCCATTGTGCTCTGCTCTGTCTGTCTGCTAATTATTTGACCCTATTTTAGAGCTTCAGGGCCCACCATGATCCCTCAGGCTGACCACTGGGAACAACATTGGACATATTGTTTCTCTGATAGAACTCTCCCTCAGCACCTTCTTATTCTTTTCAGCCTTCAGGTCTCACCAATGGGATCAGTTCTTTAGGAATGCTTCTCTGACGCTTGTCATGGTGGCAATTTTCCACATATTTGTAATAATTTTAATTAATGTCAGGTTTTCTCCCTAATACTGTAAATTCCATAAAAACAGAGACTATTCAAATTCTCCCTGGCTAAAACCCATATCAAGAAAGCCAGGTCAGTTGCTGTTGATGTGCCTACCCCATTTGAGGAAGAGCCAGCCAGCCACACCTTGGGAGTGATACTCAGGGCTGGGCCTGGCATCCTCTATAGGTGGGAGCAGTTTGACAAGAAGTACCTGAGTCAGCTGCTGATGCGACGATCCGCTTACCGCATCCGGGACCAGATCTGGGATGTATACTACAGACTCAACATCCGGGATGCCATCAGCTTTGTGGACCAGGTGGGCCAGTGGTGGGTGGGAAGATGACCAGCAGACCAGGAAAGGGACAACAGGTAGGCAGGCTTATAAACAGGAAGTCAGGAATTCCCAGCTGGCTCCATAGGTAGGTGCAAGAACCAGCCTGGCTTGGGGCCCATATTGAGATTCTGACAGGTAGTAAGAAAGGTAGAAAACAGCTAGACTCTGCAGTCAGCAGATGTGATTCAAGTGTTACATTTATAGGCTTGTGACTTGGAGTAAATCAATTTTCTGAACCATAAGAGAGCAGGGATAAGAGTATCAGTGCTAGATTTTGTATGTTTAATATGTAAAATATTTTGACAGTATCTAGCAAAAAGAGCAAAATAAGTTATTGTTGTTTTTATTGCCCTGTCTGGGCCACCATTCATCTGATTTTGGTTTTGACCCCTGCAGGGAGGCCACGTCTTGTCATCCACAGGCCTCACTCTGCCCTCTATGCCCAGCCGCAATTCTGTGGCAGAGACATCTGTCACCAACCTGCTGTGAGTTTGTTGAGATCTCTTTGCCTTTCCCAAGCTCCTCTCTACTGGCCCTCTTTCTGAATCCTTTCTGGGAAAGATTTGTCTGCAACTTTTGCCTTTCCCCTGGCCTGTGGTCTTGCCTCCTCCCCAGCAAGCACACTATCCTTGCTTCCTGCAGGAGGGAAAGTGGCAGTGGAGCGTGTCTAGATCTGCAGGTGATTGACACGGTACGCAGTGGCCGGGACCGTGAGGATGCTGCGATGCATCATCTGCTCAGTGGAGGCCTCTACAAGCCACGCCGCAGGGTGAGAGCAGTCAGGGCAGAGACCCAAGAGTGGTGGGTGGTCTGGGAGGTGTGATCAGAAGCACAAGAGGTGGTTGGTGCCAGCTGCGGCCAGCTGTAGATAGATGCCTGGCAGAAGAGTGCAGATTTTCATCCTGTGGGAAGTAATAAATCTTCGTGTTTTGTTTTGTTGGAGGAAGAGTTGGCCTTCTATGGTAGCAGAGAGCAGCTCATATAGGAGAGTGTGAGTTGAGAGCTGGAAGGCAGTGCTGCATATTAGAGCTGAGGAAAAGGAGCATGTAGGGTGGGAGTGAGGTGGGTTTTGGCCCTGAGGGGAAAGGAAGAGATGATGGAGGGCCAGATGAGGAAGGGGAGTAGGCAGCCATCTGCTTTAGGTAACCTGAGTTAGTCCCATGCATATACTAAAGCTTTGGGTCTGGAAAGGACCAGCCCATCTGGGAGGGAATCTGTTGCAACCCCACAAGGGGGCAGCAAGCCATTATCTTGGATCCTTGAAAAGAAGCCTGCTGTTACCATTCCTGGCAGTTTTAACAGGCTTAGAATGTTGAGAGTAGGTAGGCCTGGAGGCTCATGCTCGTAATCCCAGCATTGGGAAGCCTTGGTAGGTGGATCGTCAAAGTTTGAGTCTCCCCTGGACTACAATAGTGAGTTCAAGGCCAGCCTGAACTACATAGTGAGACCCCATCTTAAAAATATTCATACAGGATTGGCTTCCTTTAATTTGCATCCATTGGTCCTGATTAGACTCTTAGAAGCTCCTTAGAATAACCTTCAAAGGTTAAAATTGGCCCTCCTGCCCTCAGGCCAGCATCTCTGAGAAAGAAGGCTCAGAATGGATGGTGCTATTCTATCTGAGGTTGGCTAAGGTCAACTAGAGTGCTCCTTCACTCTTCTAGTTCTACAACTGTGCCTGTAGCCCAGTTCTGCTTACTACCTGGGGCCCTTCTTTTTTTGGAGGGGTGGAGGGGGCAGCATTTCCCCCCTCCTGACTCAGCCTCCAGAATTCTGGATTATAGAATTGCCACCTTACCCAGATTTGGGGCCCATATTTCCTCACAATCTTCCAAGGCCCCTCTCCGTTCCTTAGTTAATGGCTGTCTTGTCTAACATGTAGGGGTCTTACTCTTTTAACTTTTTTTCTTATCCAAATTTCAGTAGACAGAATGAAAGAACTCTCATTTATCTATCACCCAGCTCCACTAATTATCAATACATAATTAATTTTGTTTCATTTTATAGCTCCACCATATTGTGACCACACTTATCTTAAAAAGCAGACTCCAGGCATCGTATCACATCATCTCTAAATATTTCAGTATATATCTTTAGGTGCCAAGAATTCCTTTTTGATAATAGGAATTAAACACAGAGCCTCCACACTGAGCTCCATCCCAGCCCTATGTATGTTGACATAGAATCATCTAAGTTGCCTAGGCTGGCCTAGAACTTGGGATCTTCCTGTCTCAGCTTCTGAGAGCTGGGAATTACAGGCATGTGTCACTATGCCTAGCTCCATGAACTCTTAAAAAAACAAAATTAGCTCTATTATCACAAAAAGTAACAGTAATTCCTTTTTACATTATTCAGCCAGTGTTTAATAAGTATCTTTTCTCAGCTGGTTTGTTCAAGTCAGGATTCAAATAAAGTCCACATTTTGTATTTCAGAAACATCTTTTCATTAAAAGACAAAAGTTGTAATAGTTCCTTTCTGTTTCCTCCTTGCTGTTTATTGAAAAAATTGTATACTTTATCTTTAAAAATTTCCCATTTTCTTGATTTTGCTGATTTATATTGCAGTGTTAACATGTTCCGTCAACCCCCATATTTCCTGGTTGTTAAATTTAGAGACATGACCAGATTCAGGAACATTCAATTGGTATGCTGTGTATTTCTTCCTGTGTTACATCAGGGATTATATCATGATTGGGGTGTGTGCTTGTGTGTGTGTGTGTGTGTGTGTGTGTGTGTGTGTATAAGATTGGTCAGTAAATCCAGTCTATTCAGTTCTTGTGTAGTCAATTTAAAAAGAACTGGAGTTAATTTGTGCTTATACTGTTAAATGTCATCTTATTTAATTTAGCCCATCATTCCATCGTTTGGATACCATATCTGCCACCAATGTCTGCTTCTCAGATTCATATCATCTGAAAATTTGCTAAGCCTGTTACCCTTGTATTCATCTAAATCAACATAAAAATGTTGAACAGGATAGAGCTGAGGACAGAGCCCTGTGGCATTCTACTAAAGACTTTCCTCCAGACTGACATGGATCAAGCATTTTTGGGGTATGGTTACTCAACCAGTTCTGAATCTGCTTAGTTATACCATGAGACAATCCATCATTCCTCATGATTTTGCCAGAAATATCATTAGCAAGACAGAGGCATCTAGTATGCAGTTAGAAAGATGAGATTAAGACAAAGAGATGAGAGCTGGTGAGAATAATTTGGAAGCAGTCTGCATCAGAGGTATCCTCATCTCGCTACAACAGAGAAGCTTCTGGGAAGCTTGCTGACTATTCTTAGCTTTACCTCCTAGAGATTTGGACTTTGCAGTATGAATTGAGACTAATAATCTGTGTTCTCAATAAGTCCTCCAGGTGATTCAAATGCCGCTAGTCTTATGGTGCTATTTGGGAACCAAAGATCAGGACATTGGGATAGTTGAAGCCATGATAAGTTGTCTGGGGAGAGCATCTAGAAGGGAGAGAGGAGGGCCAAGAATAACACACAGGAATCCACATGGGAGAAAGGGAATCCACAAAGGAGAGAAGGAACCCTTGATGAAGCATTTGGAGATGGTGTTTCAGGCCTGGAGGCTGCATAGAGGCTATGTTGGTGTTTAGGCAGAGACCACAGGGCCAACAGCTGTGGACTTGTTAACCCTGGGTCACATTTCTGATATTTAAGGAAGAACTGGGAATGAAGGAAAGTATCAGAATCAACTAATGCCAACAAAAGAGGCGCAATGGTATGAAAGAAAGCCATTCTTCAAGGAGGCAGAAGCAGGAAAAAAACCATGGCCAGAACTGGGTCCTGATGGGCCTCTTTGTCCCCAGGAGAGAGGGGCACCTCTGTGTATATAGGTAGAGGAACACAGATGGGAAACTTGCAGGAAGCTCTTAAAAGCCAGTCCAAGGAAGCAAAAATAGAGGTACAAGAGGAGCCAGGCTGAGGATGTGAGGTACAGGTGATTTGATGTACTCTTGGCTGTATTTTGGGGGATTATCTACCATTGGGTAATGAAAAGATTGCTTAATTGCCAAGAGCAGGCACAGAAGAAGCTGAGCCAGTACATAGTGGGCTTGATCTTTGTAAGAATTAAGGCCATATGAAGAGGGTAGGTCTGGAGTACATAGATCACTATTTGGTCAAGAGGGTCAAGGGTGTCAGAAGTCCAGAGCAGATGCAGTGGTTTGTGGTGGTTTCAGAAATGGCTAGATAGAAAGACCAGCCCAAGAGAGGATTCTCTGTAGCTGGAAGGGGATAGGTGTGTTGGGTGTGTGGACCACATTTACTTGGAGATACAAAGTGAAATGGCTCCCATGGTCTCCTAGTAAGCATAGAGGAGAAAACACAGAGCCTGCTACCCCCATTATTTAAATCAGAGAACTGGTAAAAGGCCAGCAGAGGATGAGGAAAATAGGGCTTGGGTAGAATAAATTCTAGGATAAAGGGAAGATTTTCTTTAGTGAAAACACAACAGTATCTGGCTGGATTCCTCTTTTTTTTTTTTTTTTTTTTTTTTTTTTTCTTTCCTTAATCCATGGCTAGCTCTGAAAAAGCTGGGCTGGCAGGACCCGTAGTGATGGTGCTGAGGCTGTGGCCTGGGGTTCCTATTGAAGGCCCAAGCATCCAGCCTCATGGCAGGGTGGGGCTGTCATTGCCAGTACAAAGCCAGCTGCAGCCGCCACTTCATCTCCGAGGATGCACAGGAGCGGCAGGACAAGGAGGTGTTTCAGCAGAACATGAAGCGGCGGCTGGAGTCCTTTAAATCCACCAAGCACAACATTTGTTTCACCAAGAACAAGCCACGCCCCCACAAGGCTGGTCACAAGAAGGCATGTCCTTTCTTTTTGGGGGGCAGGGGAGGGGGGAGGGAGTAATGGAGTTTGGGAATTAAACTCAGGACCTCTCACTTGCCAGGCAGGTACTGCACCACTAAGCTATATCCCTGGCCCGGTATGCATTTCTGTGGGACTTAGGTTTGGGCCTGGAGCTGGTAACATGCAGTTTTGAGCTCCCAAGTATTGGATTCTAGCCTACAGAACCCCCTAGTGAACCATCCTTAGGGATTTGATAGCTCTTTCAGTGTGGGTTCCCTTTTAGATTCTCCTGGGTCCAAAAGAGTAAGGAAAAGCATACCAAAGTCACTTGCTACAGGAGATAAAATGGCAGGAGAAAGCTTCATTGAAGAGTTCTAGCAGCCCCCTCTCCCCAGTCATTCCGGGATGATGCATCCAGAGCCCCTGCTGGGGTATGGGTTCCAAGCTGGCTGGCAAAGGGATGGTGGGATGGAAGAGCCATTGGGACTGACACAAATTCCTCCCCTGCTGGGTTAGGAAATTTTTTTCTCCTTGTTGACACTACCAGACAACAGGGGTGGGTGTGAAGCCAGGCCCTGGAGCTCAGTTTTTCTCTCTTGGTCCTCAGAAGGATGGTGTGGCCAGTGTCGAGGCCATAAATAAGAAACCTCCTCAAGATCTGGGCTTTCAGGACACAGGCAAGCAGGGACTGGGGGTGGGCTTGAGGATGGGAGGGAGGGAAAGAATAGGGCCTGAATTCTGGAGGCCCTCCTCTTGGGTCTACCAGTGCTGAGCTAGGCCTCTCCCCTCAGGGACTAAAAAAACCACGCTTACTTTTAACTTTGGAATGTTTAAAGCATTTGCTATGCAGTGTGTGGTAAGAGGCACCTGACTGATAACTAGGCTCCAAGAACTTGGAAAATAGCATAGAGAAAAGGAGGTTGGCCTGGGCTTTTTAAGGATTGGGGCACCCTGGTGCCAAATTCCCATCTGTAAAACAGTTACTGCTGGCCATGGTGGCACACACCTGTAATCCCAGCACTCTGGAAAGCTGAGACAGGAGGATTGCAATTTCAAATCTAGCCTGAACAACTCAGTGAGATTCAAGTAAAAAAGGTGGTGGTGGGGGTGCTGGGGATGGAGGTCAATATGAAGGCTCTGGGGTCCGTTTCCAGTACTGCAAAACAGAATAAATTAAAAAGAGTTCCCTGTGGGATGAGTACTAATGGGCCTTCTAGCCCTCTGAGTTCTCAGGTCAGTCAGTGGTAGGATGTGTGTGATGGCATCCCGTGAGGACTTAGCTTCTGGTTGCCTCCTCAGGCTCTACAGTCTCCCTTCCCATCTTCTCAAATCCCCTATGTCCTAGACCTTTGTCCAAAGGAGCCAGAGGAGAAAGGAGGGGCCTCTGTTCCTACAGGCTCTGCCTGTAGAGATAGGAGCTGGCTTGGGGTTGTGTGGTACCAACAGGCAGCTGCTGGTCTGGCCACCCCAACTCACCTCTTGTCCCTGTCCAGCTGCTGTGATACTAACTGTGGAGTCTGAGGAGGAAGAGGAGAGCAACAGTTCAGAAACAGAGAAGGAGGACGACGAGGGAATCATCTTTGTGGCTCGGGCCACCAGTGAGGTTCTCCAAGAGGGCAAAGTCTCAGGTAATGGCTTCCTTACTGCCTCCTTCCCTACTGAAGCAAGTTGGCTTCCTCGCTCTGCTGTCATGGCCTGTGCTCAAGACAACTCCCTCTTCCTAGTTACTAGTTTAATCACTAGCCAGCTTTTCATGAGCATCTCCTTTCTATCAGAATCCTGACATGATCTGGTCACCCCTCACAACTACCAGGGTGGGGAACAGAGCTGACAGAGCCTAAAGGACCCGTGATTTGTCTGGCATCACATGGTAGAATCAGAATTTGACCCTGAATCAGATCCTGATCTGATTCCAAAGCCCCACCCCCCTTTAATTCAGAGGAACCTGAAGTGATAAGCAAAACTAACCAACAGGCTCTGCTATGACCCATGCACATTACATCTGCCCTCAGGTAGGTCCCCCTGTGAGGGTGATGCCTGATGTAAGAGAGAAATACATTTCTACAGGTGGAGACCAATTCATTCAATGCTAGTCATCACTGGTAGTTGGTGCAACACCAACTTTAAGTGACCTTTTAGAAAGGCTTATTACATTACCTTTTTTTTTTGGTATGGTACTGGGAATCAAACTTAGGACCTTGTGCTTGCCAGGCAGGTGCTTATGCTGCTGAGCTATCTCCTCAGCCCTAGAAAGGCTTATTACAGAAAATTTCAACATGCATAATGATAAACAGTAAAATACAGCCAGGCATTATGGGGTTTGCCGGTAATCCTAACACTGAGGAAGCTGAGGCAGGAGAGTCACCATGAGTTTAAGGCCAATGTGGGCTACATGAGTGAGTTCAAGGCCAGCGCCTTCACTATATAGCGCAACGCTGCCTCAAAACGAAACAATAAAGGGCTGGGGAGATGGCTCAGTGGAATAAGTAAGGGAAGCGCAAGGGCCTGAGTTCAATCCCCGGTTCCACAAAAAAAAAAAAAAAAAACCAAAAACGAAAACAATGAAATACACTATTAACAGCTTCAATAATTACCTACTCATACTTAATCTTATTTCAGCTATTTTATTTATGATCACTGTGGTTTTTTAAAAAATTGTGTGTGTGGGGGGGTGGGTGGGTGGGTGTGGCCAGCTCAGCCCACCAGGGGGCGGGCTCACTGGCATGTGGTGCTGGGGGATTGAACCTCGGTGCCTGTGCTTTGCTAAGCTTGTTCTAAGTAGGTGCTTTAGACCACTGAGCCATCTCACC
>NDGN011413720.1:0-18075 GCA_002564285.1 Tympanoctomys barrerae
AGCACCACATGCCAGCCAGCCCTGCCCCCTGGTGGGCTGAGCTGGCCGCGCGCGCGCGCGCGCACACACACACACACACACACATAAATAAATAAATTTTTTAAAATGGCTATAAAAAAAGAGAGGAGGGAGGGGGGAGGGGCAGAGAGGGGGGAGAGAAGGGGAGAAGGGGAGAGACAGAGCGACAGAGAGACAGAGACAGTGAGAGACAGAGAGAGAGACAGAGATAGAGAGAGACAGAGACGGAGACTGAGAGACAGAGAGAGACAGAGACAGTGAGAGACAGAGACAGAGAGAGAGACTGAGAGACAGAGACAGACACAGAGAGAGACAGAGGGGGAGAGAGACAGAGACAGAGAGATAGAGAGAGACAGATGGGTAGATGGGGGATGAAAGGGTGGATGGAAGAAAGGTAAGACAGAGAGAGAGGGAGACTGAGAGAGAGACAGAGACAGAGAGACAGAGACAGACAGAGACAGTGAGAGAGGGACAGAGAGAGACAGAGAGACAGAGAAAGAGAGGAGAGCGAGGCAGACAGAGATAGAGAGAGAGAGAAAGAGGAGAGAGAGACAGAGACACACACAGAGAGACAGAGAAGACAGAGACAGAGAGACAGAGGATAGCTGGATGACAGGATGGAGTAGATGGACAGATGGATAGACAAATGAAAAATGAATAAATGGATGGGTGGAAGAAAAAGGAAAGAAGAAAGAAAGAAAGAAAGAAAGAAAGAAAGAAAGAAAGAAAGAAGTTGGTGAATGAGTGAGAGCTATGGATGGGTGGATAAATGAATGGGTGGGTGGGTGGGCTGATGGCTTGTGGAAGATGGTGGCCTAGGCCCAGCAGCCTTGTTCCCTGTGTGGCCACAAATGTGTCACTGTTCCTTTCTGAGTCCCATGCTGCTCACCTGGAAAGTGGTACCTCCCTCCCCCGCTGCGTATAGCCTAGAAGCCTTCAGCTGTGGGGTAGAGGCCCGTGTCCTTTAGGCGCCCCCTCTCAGAGGACAAGTGTGGGGGCCTCCTATGTGGTCAGCTGTTGGTCTCACAGGGGTGGGAGCAGGGCTGGAGCAGCCAGATGTCCCCAGGCCCTGTGACAGGAAAGCAGGCCTTGGGCTCGTCATGTGGGTGCCACCTGGGCCCAAGGGGTGTGGATGGGGCTAAGTGGTGGCCCAGCCTGATCCTGCAGCAAGCCTGGGGCAGAACAGGGTTGCTTCTGCCTGACCTAGTCCTGGAGACAGCCAGCTGGGGGCCGAGGCCAAGGAAGAAGCTGGGCCCGCGGACCCTCGGCTGCCTGGGCCTCCACCACACGGTCTGGCTTCAAAAGCAGCTCACCCAAAGGGACCCCCAGTGCCCAGTGGCAGCACCTTAGACCACAGCCTTTCCTTCCCTAACTGTCTGGCTGCAAGACAGGCCAGACAGGGCTGGGGTTTCCTATACTGCCCCCTTTGGCTCGGCATGGGCCCGCTGGGCTGGAGGATGTGGAGGTGGACTTGGGTTTCCCAACGGGAAAGCCAGGGTCCGCGCCATCTGGTAGCACTATCCTGAACAGTGGTAGAGAGGGAGAAGGTGACCAGGACCCAGGGCTCACCGACTGCCCAGCCTGGTGCTCAAGGGCACGACCACAAAGCAGGCTTCTAAGTTGCCCAGGTTGGCCTTAAAATTGTGATCCTCCTGCCTCAGCCTACAGAGGGGCTGGAGCTGTAGGTGTGATCTACAGGCTGGATCTGTTTCAAATCTTGCACTGGCCTGACACTCCCTCCAAGCCTTGTAATCAGCGTCTCTGCCATGATGCGAGTCCCTCTCTCTCCTCCAGAGTCCTGGGGCCAGGGAGATAGCTCAGTAGAACAAGTGCTTGCCTGGCAAGCACAAGGGCCTGAGTTCAATCCCCAGTTCCAGAAAAAAAAGTACAAATAGTCCTCCTCCAGAGTCCTGTGTGCGGTGCACATTTGGGGGACATTGCCTACACAGTGCTCCCTGTGGGGTACAGCCAATGCACCAAGCAGAGCCCCAAAGCCTGGTCCACACCTGGTACCCCAAGCCTCCCTCCCCGCCTGTGTACCCCAAGGTCTGGCCACACCCTTCCCGGAGATCAGCCTCCCACGTGGCACCTACTGAGCTCATGCTGGCCGGGGCGGCTGGAGAACTCGATGACCAGCAGGTCCTTGCCCTCGAAGCTGCGCCCGATGCTGTAGGTCTTGGCCACCTGGGAACAGCGGGCCGCAGTCCGCTTCAGCACTCGTACCATCTGGGCATAGGAGTGGTGGGCAAAGCGGATGAAGGTGGGTGGCAGGCCTGAGGGCAGCGCCTCCTCGGGCTCGAGGTCACCTGTGGATAGGTCCCGTCACCAATGGCTCACAGTCTCCCCACCAGCCTCCCCAGCTGCTGTTGGGGGCTGGACACCTAGCTTCTCCCATGCCAGGACAGCCACCGCCCTGCAGCACCCAGGGAGTGGACCGCCGTGGCGCCCTGTGTGACTCTGCTGGCCTGCGGCGTTTCCATTACAACTCCCCTTGTAGAGCTCCTAACAACAGTGACAGCCCGTGACTCTGCCCAAGAGACACAGGGCACAATGACGCTGGCACAGTCCTCAGCACCACAGGACAGAGGTGTAAGAGGACCTCTAGAAATCCCAGCATGTGTGAAGACGCATCTGCATAACCTCTACCCCAGAAACCTGCAGACGGCCTCTTGCTGGGCTGTTCTCTGTGTCCTGCGTGCCTACTGGCTGTCCAGTGCAGGCTGCCCCAGACCCAGGGCGGGCAGGGCAGGAGCAGCTCTGGGTGGCCCCTCCCATCCCTACCACACTGGCGTGGTGCCCAGACGTTCCCTGCCACTGCCAGGAACAGAGGGCAGGGCCAGCTGGCCCGAGCCACACCCTGCAGCCTTCCCCGGGGGCTGTCCTCTGCCCCAGTGACCTCATCCACGGCCGCCAGGGACCACGGAGTTAACGTGTTTCCCTGGGCCACTCACAGAGCTGTGGTTTTGCTTCTGCTCAGCATGGTCATTGAGGGCAGGAAATGGAACCAGAGCTGCCCAAAATAACCATTCAAACCACTGCTTGGGCTTTCCCAGGCTGCGGGCTTGGCGTGGAGATGTCTGGCCCCCTTCCTGACCTCGCTGGCCGCCTCCTCACTCCCTGAAGCCTGTCACCACCCAACTATCCCCAGCCCAGCCAAGGCCATGCAGCCTCTATGCTGGCGTTCAAGGTTCTCAGGGGCAGGATTAGCCCCCACCAGCCCAGAGCCCCTCCCAGGAACACACCTGTGGCCCCGCCCCCAGCCACCTTCCACGGCCGGTACAAAGGTGTACAGAGTAGATGCTCAGTGCTGTCTGAAGAACAGGTCCTGGCCTGCGCCCCGGGGGCTGGCCTGGGTCCCTGCAGAGGCGCACCCTGCACCATGTTCCCGCCCAGAACCCCACTTCCCATCTGGAGCAGGAGGCTCATTCTGTAACACCACAGGACCCTGTGGCCTGGCCACAAGTGGCTGCTGCCCCACACCATCTGTACAGCTCGCTGGCCACATGGGCTGCTGAGTTGCCACTCACATCCATTAACGTGACATGAAATGAACACACCAAGCCAGCTTCCAGGAGCAGAGGACACTGGTGGCAGGAGTTGGCCCTGCTGGTCTCCCTTTCCCTACCACAGCCTTGGGGTGACTGCAGACAAGCCCCAGGCAGGGCCTGCTCCCCTACAGCATCTCCACAGGCCCCTCATGCCCTGACGCCTGCCCGCCCCACTGGTTTGCAGGAGCTGCGATGCGATGCACCCTGGGCCACGCCTCACCGCGAAGCTCCTCCAGGGGGTCAAAGCAGCCCTCCTCCTCAGGCGCAAAGTAGCGGGCACAGTCCAGAAAGTAGGGCCAGGCCATGTCGATGGCATCGAAGGCGGGCTGGCAGGCCTCCTGCAGGCCCTGGCACACGTGCCGGCAGGGTCTCTGCACCCGGCCGCCCTCACAGCGGGGGGCCAGCACAGCGCAGCCCAGGAGCCGCAGGTCAGGGTTGCACTGGCCCTCCAAGAGGTGGTGCAGCACGCTCAGGAGGATGTACTCTGAGCTGGCCTCCACCGCCTCGCGCGACCGGTGCTCCAGTGCCGTGGGGAAGGTGGTACGGTTGTAGGTGGCATCTGCACAGGTGGTGAGCTGCAGGTCCACACAGGTGGCTGGGAGGAAGTGGGGCGCGCGGGTCACACTTGGCCTGTGCCTGAGTGGACCCCATCTAGGACTAGGGCTACAGGGTCAGGGTACCAACATCCATGGGGAGAGGGCTGGGCCCGTGGGAAGACACTGCTCTTGCCACAGTTGAGGGCTCAAATGTCCCCCAAAGTCTCCCGTGTCCAGAGCCAGAGTGCCCAGAAGGTGGCAGGGTCACAGGGGCTCTAACTCCACCAGGAAGTCCTTCCATGGGCCCTCCTGGTGGCATTGTTGGCAGATGACGGGAGCAGGGTGGGCCTAACTGCAGGGAAGGGGCGTGGGTGTGCCGGGACTCCAGCCCTTCCTCTCCCCGGCCACCGTCCACGTGCTGGGAGCAGCTGTCCTCCTCCACACCCTCTCCCCGGATGATCCTCCCTCGGCTCGGGCCTAAACAGCAGGGCCAGCTGCCGTGGATGAGACCTGTGGAGCCATGAGCCAGAATAGCCCGTGCTCCTCTACCCTGCCTCTCAGGGGTTTCGTCACAGCAGCAGGTCGTGGGCGGCACAGCTCCTAGGGCTGGCTGTGCAATCCTGAAGCAGGGCGTTCTGCACAGACACACCCTGCTTGGCCAGGCAGCGTCCCCCCAGGAGGGGCCAGCCGTCAGTGGCCAGGCCGGGCTCACCCAGGCTGAGAGCTGCGTGGACAGCTGTGTGTCACAAGACGCTTGGAGGCCAGGCGGAGCAGGCAGCGTCCTCCGCTGTGCTCAGCTCCAGCAGTTTTCTCTTTACCCAGGTCCCCACCTACGCCCCGGGCCCTCTCCTCGGCAGCAGATCGCACAGATGTGGCAAGTGGCACGTGGCCTGAGACGCTGCCACTCTTCCACATCAAACCTGGGGAAGGATGGGCTGTTTCTGCTCTGAGTGCCGGGTCTTGGCAGTGACTCTGGGAATGGGAAGCCTCTCCTGGCTGCTGCAGCTCTAGCCCCTTCAGGCAGAAAGCACTGGACGCCCCGTGCGGAGGGGGCGTCTCTGCCTGTCTCGGAGAAGCAGACTTAACTTCTGCCTTGCCCTGAGCATTTCAGACACATAAGTTGTAAAATCATCCTGTGATATTCCTCAACCTTTCCTCATTTCACAGAGGAAACTGGGGCCCAGGGATGGGACCCACCCACACCCACGGGCTCAGCTGGGGCTGGAACCTGGGAACGGGAGCACAGGGGTGGGAAGCATGTGTGTGAGCATGCACGCAGCAGGGTCCGGCCTCTCATGTCCCACCCCCAGGAAGCGGTGTATCAGGATGGAGCGAAGGGTGCTGCTCAGTCCCCAGAGCAGCCGAGGGGAGGAGGGGGCCGGCAGTAGGCAGAGGGAGGATGGGGCAGCCCGCGGGTGCTCGCTGGCAAGCCCGTGCCTGGGGCTTGTCTGTTGTGCCCGCCAGCTGTGGGACCAGGGGCTGAGCTGAGGGGCAGGTCCTGCTCTTTACCACCCACGCCAGGAACTGTGGGCTCAGCTTTCAACCGGAGGCTGCGGCACACCTACAAACCCAACCGAGGAGTCCAGGTACGAACCGCTGTCAGCAGCTGCCGGCCCGTGGCAGTCACCTGCAGAGAAAAGCACCGTGTTAGGGACGCCTGCCGTGGGCGGCACTGCAGGCTGCTCTGGCCCTGGGCTGGGGCACTGCCCCCCCTCCCGCATCACGTGCTGTCCTCGCCTCAGTGCTTGGGGCGGAGGTGGCAGGCACCCACTCTGGGTGAGGACTGTCTGTAAGGTCGTGTGATGGGCCTAAGGATGGGCATTTGTTGGCAGTGTGGGTCCGAGGGCATTGCTTTGGCCTCGAAGCCTGGACCGGCCAGTGGGATGAGTGGACCTGCTATGCAGCATACACTTGTCCAGGTCTGTCCATCTCCCATAGGTACCCCTAGTGCCAGCCGCCTGGCACAGAGTCCCAACAGGGTCCTGGGCCCAGTAGCTGTCTGGGCACTGTAGGCTCTGACCACACTCCACTCAAACCCCCTCCGAGGCCCAGCAGGGCCCAGGCTGCTGACCCTGGGACACACTGCCAGGGAGGGGTGGAGTCTCACCCATGCGGAAGCTGGGCCCCCCACTTCACAGAGCATCACTCACAAAGCTACCTTTGCAGCTGTGGGGTTTTAGGGTCCCCAAAGCCTGGGTGCACAGACCCAGCAGTAAGGCCCAGAGGGCGGAGACTGCCTTAGCCAACACTACCTGCTAAGGCTGCTAGCGCCTGGGGCTAGGAAGACTCTGCTGAGGACAGTGAGGAGCAGCCCAGGACAGCCCCAACATGAAGATGCTGTGTCCCCATGGCAGAGGGCTGCCCTGTCCTAACCACGCCATCAGTCAGCTCACAGGTCCTCATAGGACGGGACATGGATACTGTGCCTCTGCTCTAGGACAGGCCTGCCACCACGGGCCTGATGAGACCCACACAGGGCCTGGGCAGTGCATGCTGGGTGTGAGCTCGGCCCATCGGAGACGCCTGCCACCCTGGACCCAGCCGTTCTCCTCGTCCCAGGAGTGAGGCCGAGCGGGTGTGGCCCTGGCCCCTGCTCTGTGCTCAACCCACTCTCGCAGCAGGCACCTCGGACAAGTCTCACTCTTGCTGAGTTTTCAGCTTACCAGGGCTTTGTATTTGGCACGTTTGGGGTTACTACAAAGGGCCCAAGGGCGCCCACATTCAGTGCCCGGGCACCATGTTCCATGGCTGTAGGGCCTGTGTGGCGGCTGCCCAGGACCGGCCAGGGAGCCTGGCTCCCCCACAGCACCCGGGAGCAGGAGCGCCTGCCTTGGCGTGTGGGGCGACAGCATCGTGTGATGGTCTGGCCCAGCCCCAACCTCCCACTGGCACCTGGATCTCAGGGCAGCTGTAATGAGGGTCAGCCGGCTGAGAGACCCATCCAGGTGGAGGTGCAGGTGCCGCTGCCCCACGGGGCTGGCGTGATGACTGTGCAGTGCCGGGCGTGAGCACCATCCGTGCCATACCAGTGAGAGCCTGTGAGGCCGCAGTGCGAAGTGTGCTCACACCAGAGCCCACGCCTGCTGGTGCCTTGCTGAGCTCGCGTGAGGGCGGCATGTAGCCCAGCGGTGGACACTGCACAGTTCAGCAAGTGGAAGGGCCACCTGGACCCTGCCCCTGGGCTTCTGCTGCCCCAGACAAGCCTGAGGTGAGGCCACCAGGAGCCACACACCCACTTCCAAAGGCAGTGAGCACCCTGGGAGGGCACACAGGGACAGAGAGCCTGAGGAAGCTGAGCCGGGGCAAGTCCTGCTGTGTGCCTCAGTTTCCTTGCCTCACACTGAGGCAGCAAGGGAGCTCCTGTGCAAGGCTGAGGACCCAGCCATCTTGTACGTGGGCAGCGCCTGGCACCATTCAAGTGCCCAACATGCTCCTTCCCGGTTCCAAGGTGACCACTGCCCACTTCAGGTGTCCACCATGCGTAAGACGGACAGGCCGGGGCTGAAGGACCAGCCTGCACTCACAGCTCTGGGCCAGGAGCCGGGAGCCACGGAGTGCGCAGGGCCCATCCCTCTGGGGCCCCTTGCCTGGGTCTGTGTCCCGGGTCTGCCCAGTGTGAGTGTGTGACTTCTCCCACGCGTCTGGCCTTCCGAGGACACCAGCTGTGGGTCTCGGGCCAGCCTGGTCCACGCCACTCTTCTCTCGATCGTGACTTCCAAGCAACACGGCACACATGGGTCCCAGGTCAACCTGCAAGTGTCTTTCGTGGCAGACATGTCCGTCACGAGTGGTGGGCCCGGAGTGCCACTCTCGGCACAGTGGAGTCAGGATGGTGGGGGCCCAGTGTGCCACACACTGGCAGGGACCACAGTGCCAGAAATAACAAAGCTGCGCCGCGCCCACTAGTTGGTCTCTCTTCTGTCCACAGCGCGAGGGACAGGTCCCCCACTGCTGTCCACTCCCAGCCCCCACGGGGCTGCTTCAGGATGGCACCTGGACCCCAGCACTGCAACCTGGGGAGCACAGAGGCAGGAGGCTGGGTCCCGGAAGGGTCCAAAGCCACTGGCCACTGTCAGCCGCCCACGTGCCACGCATGTCCCGGGAGAGGGGCTTGAGATGCATCCGGGCGAAGCTAATACTTGCTGTAAAACTACACTAATAACAGAAAGCCAAGTATCTCACTAAGAGTTGCGTACTGGCCCCAAAACACTGGATGACGCTCTGGATGAACTGGGCTAACATGTCGCTGTTAAAATGAATGCAGCCTGGCCCCTGGTGGCCAGCAAGGCTGGATGCTGTGTCGCTTGCAGCCCGTTTCCGGTGGTCAGTGCCCATCTGAAGGAGTCCGGGGTAACTGTGACGCCCTTGGCCACGAGGTGGCAGCATCTCCCCACCCAGGGGGGCGGCGGCTGCTCCTGGAAGCCGAGTGAGGCCAGAGAGGGTGGTTGTCTTCTCCCGATCACACAGCAGAGTCGAGTTGCCGGTCCCGAGCCCAGGCCGGGCTCTGGCCTGCACACTGTGCCGACCTTCCGGCTCAGGGCGAGGCGGGACGCTGGGGCAAGGGAGACCCGCAGCTGGGCCCTCCTGGAGCCACGGAGGTGAAGGAGGGGGGAGCCCACACAGCTGCCACGTCTGGGCGGTCTGGGGGGCGGGCTTCCTGGAGGAGGTGTGGACACTTCCTGGGAGCTCAGGGGCGTCGGGTGGGGGGGGGCGTCAAGGACAGCCCTCGGGGCCCTGGATGTCTGCTTTTGTCTGCACATGCAGAAGGGAAGTTTGGGCTGCAGGCGCGGGGAGGAGAGTGTCGGTGAGAGAATGAGATGCGGTCGGGGTCAGCAGGTTCTCAGGTGTCCACACATCTGACTCGGGGCCTCAGCCCCCAGGGACCCCAGCCCTCCAGGAGCAACGGTGTCTGCGCTGATAAGGACACCTTCCCTGGGCCAGGACACCATGGGCAGAAAAACCGAGACCAGCTCCTGGGGTACAGGAGGGCCAGGACTCAGGCCCCTGCTGTGCAGATCTCGTCAGCGAGGCCACTGGGAGGGACACTGGTCCCGGTCCCTCTGGTCCTCCGGCCCCAGACCCAAGCAGGATACAGCCTACCCTGCATCCACCCCCTACCCCCTGCCCGGTGACGACACTGGTCCACGTCCCAGCCAGGGTCCACAGCGCCAGACCCAACCCCACTCCTGGAAAACAAGGATGGGGCCACAGGGCCTCCTGGCCCGCACAGTCCTGGCACCTGTCGGGAGGTGGCCTGCGGCCCACTGCACCCCTTCTGTGCCCACACAGCTAGAGACCTGCCCTGCGCCCTGCTACCCCAGCCCCAGCTCTCTCCCTCCCCAGGGAGTCCCCATCCGGTGCACTTAGACCAGAGTCCCTCCTGTGGGCCAGGGTCCCTGGGGCGCATTCTGGGGGCGTCTGCCTGGCTGGGATCAGTTGCGTGACCCAGGGAACAGAGCTCCTAGCTGGCTGTGCGCTCGGCCCAGGAAGGGGACAGCGGACCTTACCGGTGGCAGCCAGTGCGACCAGCACGGCAAGCGGCAGCAGCAGCATGGTGGGCGCGGTGATGTGGCACTGGGCTCCCGCCCCGGCTCAAGGGGGGGCGCCGGCCGATGGCCGCGCGGGAGTCGGGTTACAGGGGCAGAGTCAGAAACCCAGAAAGGATGCGGCTGGGGGAGGAGCAGATAAACAGGCAGCCCCCACTCCCTGGGGAGACCCGCCCCCTCCAGGGAAGCGGCCCCGCCCCCCACCGGGACCAGCTCCGAATGCCTGCGGGAAAGTCCTGGTTCCCGGACAGGACTAGGGTGGGGGGCGCAGGGTCCTGTCCCAGCATTGACCTGGCTAGCAGGGAGGCAGGACAGGCCCCGGTGTGGGCCTCGGTCAGGTGGGGGAAGGGACAAGGGTTTTGCACTGTGGACCCACTGGGAAAGTCCTGTGAGGGTCAGAGGTGGGACGCCTCTCTGCCTCCCCTCTCCTAGAGCAGGGATCAAAGGTGCAGTCTGGGGCTGCCTCGGTAAGCTGCGGGGACCAGGAGTGGGCTGGCCAAGCACCTGGCCTGCACCTGTGCCCCACTCGGGCCTGTCTGAGCCTTCCAGGACCAAGGAGAAGCTCAGCTGCCGCACACTGGAGCCGTGGGCAGCCCAGGCTGGCCTTACTTGGAGAGACTGATTGGCTGGTTGGTTGATTGATGGATGGGCTGGGACTCAAGGACTCCCATATGCCAGGCAAGTGCTGTGGTCCTAAGCCACACCCTAGCTCCTGGTTTCATTTTTAAAGCTTCCTGGCCGTACACCTATAGGTGTTATTATCCCTGAAAATAATTTATTTTATTTGAATTGCACATTATGATTCACAAAACATTTCTCTTTTTTTAGAAAAAAAAGGGGGAGCTGGGGAGATGGCTCAGTAGAATAAGTGCTTGTCTGACAAGCACAAGGACCTGAATTCAACCCCCAGTTCCACCAAAAAAAAAAAAAAAGGAAATCTTTTTTTCTTTACCTTTTTTTTTAAGCATAGGGGGTAACACTAAAGATTGAACCCAGAGACTTTGCACTGAGATATATCCCCAGACTTTATTTTTTATTTTGAGACAGGGTCTCCTTAAGTCACTGAAACAACGAGGTTGGAATGGAATTTGTGGTCCTCCTGCCTCAGCCTGCACAGAGCTCAGGCCCGCACCATGATCGAGCTCTGGCCATCTCTGTAGAAGCCTCTTTCCAGAGGACGGCGGCGGCACAGCCTGGCTGTACAGGGAAGACTCCGTCCGGCTGCGTCCACCGGACTCTGCCTGTAAGAAACACACCCACGGGCGCCGCTGTGTGCAGAGCCTTAGAAGCTCACAGCGCCCGAGAGGAGCACCCGGGACCTGGCGTCCCTGTGTGGGCTCAGGTGGGAGGTGAGACGTGCCACACGCTCAGGTAGCTCTTGTGCCACAGGTCCCAGGGGTGAGGCCTGATGGGAGCCCATCCCCTGGGCTGGGCCTGTGGTCACCTGAGTTCTGCAGAGATGGCCTGGGGCTGGGAGAGCGAGGACAGTGGAAGCGAGGGGGTGAGTGGCCTTCGCCTGCTCTGGCCTCACTGGTGCACGCGGGTCATGCTCCACTGAGCCTCCGTGTGGCAGACACTGCTGTGTCCCGAAGTTCTTGGACAGGGTCCCGTGGGACACTGAGTGACCTGGAAGCAAGGGGTGGACCACGTGGCAGCGGGGTTCATCCCCGCGCTGCAGCCTGCAGTGCTGCCCCGCCCTGGCTCTCCACGACCGCCACGCTGCAACACTGCCTGCCTCAGGGCTAAGAGCCCTTGGCAGTAGAAACCCTTGTCTTTGCTGCGGCCAGCTTTCCCGTCCCTGGGACACAGTGCTCAGCACCCACAGCTCGGAGGAGGGGAGGTTTATTTGGCTTATGGTTGCAGGGGGCTCAGTCCACCAGCTGCTGGCGCCGGGAAGGCATATCCCAGCGGAAGGGCACAGTGGGGAAAAGCTGCTTAGTCCACAGGGCTGGGAAGCAGAGCCCAGGGGCAGAGAGCTGGAGAAGAGGGGGCCTCCCAGGGCTCCCCTTGCCGGCTCATGCAGATACCCCAGAGAGTGCTCCTCCTAGTCCCAGGCAGATCCCAAAGCTTATGTGGGCCCCAACGGGACCAACCCAGAACTCAGCACACAGCAGGACCCACGAATGCTTAGTGTGAGCACAAGGCGTGAGTGACCTGAGCGACACACGACACAGACATCCCCTGGGATCCGCACCCCCATGCGGGGCTCCAGCAGCAGGCCACAGGGTGGGCACGTGGTGATCTCGGAACCGCGCAGCACGCGGGCCTCAGGCTGCTTGGGATTCTTCCTCTGTCACACGTGCACTCGTGCAGACACACACGCTTGCGGTACACACTCAGGCTGTTGCACACTATGTGAAAATAGAAGTGCGAGCCATAAGCCATGGGTGAGCAGTACTGATCTGATCTCCTGCTTCTTTGCGCAATGTCTGATCAGATGCTGGAGCCAGAGCCACCAGCGGGCAGGAGCCCTTGAAGTTCTGGCACCGGCCCTCACTTAGGGCATGCACGTGTGCACCTGCATGCAAGGCACAGATGGTCACTCATGTGTGTACACCTGCTGGGAGTGGAGCCTGCGGAAAAGGTGGGAAGGCAGCTCTGGGGCTGGGGCTGGGGCTGGCCTAGAAGGAGGCAAAGGAAGCACCTGGGAAGCTGCAGTGGCACTGTAGCAGAGTGAACTGTGGCAGCAGCAGGTGGCCTGGGGGCCGAGTCCTTGAGGACATCGCGACGTGACGGACCACACAGCAGCACCTGCAGGGTGGGACGGCCACCACTGCCTAGCCACCTGCTGGTGGCTCACTGGGGTCAGCTCCGGGCAGGCTGGCACGACGGGGGCGCACAGCTTCCTGGAGGCCTAGAGCCAGGCCAGGCCCAAGTGGGCGGGGCACAGAATGCAGTGGTGGCCCGCGCAGGTTCTGGGGCTCTGAGCCAGGGCACCTAGGGCGTAGGGTGCTGTCCGGGGTGCTGACTGTGGTCACCTCCCTGGCCATAGAACACCTGCCCTGAGACTCCCTTCCATTGCTGAAGCCAGGCTGGAGGGCGTGGGGTGCAGGGGAGAGTCTCTTTACTGCCACCTTGTCTTTTTGCCCTCCTTGTGACACAGGAGGAGGGAGCTCAGCACCCCTCTTCTGACCACATCAGGACTTGTAATGGCCACTTTCTGTCCTGATGGTGACTCACACAGCCAGCAAGTTCCATGCACGGGGTGCCCCAGCCTCCACCCAAGCCAAGCTTCTGCACTGGCACCAAACTACAGTGTTGGGGTGGTGGAGAGGGACAGGGCAGGGCTGGGGCTGTAGGGCCTCACCACGCCACTCCAGTGCAGAGCTGGGAATGGGATCAAGTTTGCCATACCTGGAAGGGCAACAAGAAGGGAAAGAGCAAGGGGAGAGAGGAGAGGGACAGCAAATAGAGAGGAGAGGACAGGAGAAAGACAGCAAGAAGAGAGGAAAGGAGACAACAGGCGAGGAGAGGACAGGACAGGAGAGGGACAGTGAGAGGAGAGGAGAGGGGAGGAGAGGAAAGGGACAACAAAAGAGAGGAGAGGACAAGGGAGGGGAGGGGAGAGAAGGGAAGAAGAGGGGGAAGAGAAGCAAGAGGGACAGAGTGGGAAGGGGCCAGAGGACCCACCATGCAGGGGCAGGACACAGGCGACTCCGAGGCCACAACACTGCCCTCCCCTGGCCCAGAGCCCTGGATGGGCGGCGTGTGTCCCTCCCCACCCCAGGTCTGCTTCTGTGCCCGGGTGCTTAGTCACTAGGGGACTTGATCACTGCCAAGTCCTTCAGCACCCAGCAGGCAGGACAAGGAAGAGAAGGCGGCCGGAGACCGCTGATGGCAGGAAGCTTCCTGTCACTCCTGCCCTGGTGGCAGCCTTCATTCCATGCCCAGCCCACCTGCAAGCGCTGCCCACCTTGCCCTTCCTTAGGCTCTCTGTGGGCCTCCCTGGGGCAGCACCACATGGCTGGAGAGAAGGCAGGTGGCCAGGGCGGCAGCGCACCGGACACCCCTCCTGGCCCTGAGCTCCTGGCAGCCTTCCTGGGCCTCATTTCCTCGTCTGTGAAATGGGGCTTCTAACTGGGACATCCTCAGAAGGAGGGGCCCCCCAAGTCTTTGCCAGGGCTGCATGAATGAGTCTGGGGTGCTGGGGATCAAATCAGGACTTCTGGCTGCAACCCCTATGTCCTTGTCCTGCAGAGAGGCCACCAGGACAGCCCCAATGACCCCTGTCCATTGGGGTGGCAGCCACTTCCCTGCCAGCCCACGCTGAGCCCAGCCAGCTGCCTTCGAGCCCACACGAGTTTTCGCTGTGGCCACATCGTCTGAAGCCAGAGCGGCACAGCCCAAGTCCTCCGGGAAGAAGAGGCCGTGCTACAGCCCCGTGGGCCAGGTGAGGCCACAGGAATGTCCTGGACACAGAAGGTGGCTGTGGCAGAAGGGGCTTGAGAGGACCCCAGCCCCTCAAGGGCTGGAGAGACAGAGTGCAGCTCTGGGGCGGTGACTTCCCGCCACTCCTGTCACCTCTAAATGGCTCTAGGTCTCCCTCGGTGCACGACACTGCGCATGACACAGCAGACCAGAGATGCAGCAAGGTCTGAGGGCCACACCTGAGGGCAGCAAGGAGATGCAGGCAAGGCAGGGCCAGGCCGAGCGCCCTCCCTTCTGTCCTGTGGGAAACAGCGATCTTCCTAGGAAGGCCAAGGGGTTTCCATGAGGGCAAGCTCAAGTGCTATTTCTCGAGCCGCCTTGTTTCCAAAGACACACTGCTATGTGAGGCTACAGAGCCCAGCAGGTGCCCGGGTCTTCCCCTGGCTGGGCAGTGGCCAGAGGAGCAGGGCCATTCACCGAGGGGACAGGCTTCTGGCATCCCAGGCAAGAAGCCCGCAGGGCTCTGACTGGAGCAGAGCAGCCACAGATGGAGCAGGCAGGAGCCACCACGGGGGAGGTACAGGAAGGGCCCCACCCTGGAGCCTTCAGAGATGAGGTGACCTGCAGACTCTGCGACTGTGGACAGTGTGAGGACTGCAGGACAGGAACGTGGGGCCTGGCTTGGCAGGGTGGGCTGGGGCGGGCAACCAAGGGATGGTCACTTTTTTTTTTGTTTAAACCAAGGATCAAACTCAGGACCTTATGCTTGCCAGGCAGGCACTTGTGCCACTGAGCTATTTCCCCAGTCCCTCAATGGTCACCTTTTATCTCCTCTGGAATGTCCAAGAAACACTCCTAGCCCTCTACCAAAAATGGCATTTGGTCCTAACAATGATTTACTGACTGGCAGTTTCTTCTACACATCCCCAGAGCCTCCTGCACCCGTAGGCAGGAGTTGGGAAGGCAACAGGTCATGTGACTCATAGTTGGCTGCTGCTAGGAGGTGCAGCCTGGTGAGAAAAAGGGTCCTGGGGTGGGGCCTGGAGGGCTCACCGCCCCCTTCCCGCTCTGCATCCTGTGCCCCATGCCTTGAGCTGCCTGCCGTGCCATCCTGCCTTGGAACCAGCTGAATATGGACTGGAAGTTCTACAAACTGTGACCCAAATAACTCTTTTCTTCTTAAAATTGTGCCCCCTGAAACCCAGCAACAGTAAGACACTGGGTGTCCACCCTGTGCTGGGTGGGGACAGGGGAGAAAGTGACTGAGGTGTGGTCAGACCCAAGGGCAAGCTGCAAGAACTCAGGGAGGGAGCAGAGAGAAGGGGCACAGGGAGGCAGGGGAGGGGTGGCAGGAAGCAGGCAAGGGAGGGGAGACCTGGGGCGCTGGGCTGGGGAGTGGAATGGGAGGGGGCAGGGCCGAGCGCAGCACAGGGACTGCTTTGCCCAGCAGTCATGGCTGAAGCTAGCGGGCCGCCCAGGCTGGGCCTGTGGTCTAGCTTAGCTCTGATGTGTTCCCCAAGGGCTCACGTGGGTGGACGGGGACTGGGTCATGGCGTGCTGTGCTCACCAGTTCATTCACGCTTCGTGCTTCGAGGTGGGGCCTGGTGGAGGAGGCCCCAGAGCGGTGACCTGGAAGGGTGCCTTGGTCCCCAGCTCCTCTCATTGCACTGTCACCTGCCGCCAGGTGAGCCGCCCTCCCCGGCCAGATCCTCCCCCATGCCATCGCTGGTGTGGAGCCAGCAGCCCATGGACCCAACTCCCCTAATCCATGGGCCAAAGTAGACCTCTCCCCCTCTAAGCTCTGGGGCCAGGTCTCTTGTCCCACCAGTGGAGAAGTCTGAGGACACCTGTCTCAGTAGCTGCACAAGCTAGCTGGCCCTGGGGGATGGTGGGCTTCCCTGTCCCGGGGACTGATGACACTATGCCCATGCATGAGGAGAGGGCCAGGAGCTGCACCTTCATGTGTATCTGGGGCCACACAGGACACCATGCAGGCCACGACATGGTTGTATGCGGTACCTGCTCAGCCGGAGGTGGCAGCTGTGGCAGCGGGAGCCCTGGGTGCCTCTAATGCCAGGAGGGACCATCCTGAAGCCCTGGAAAGGACCTCCCTTCTCCCCAGGAGGCCTGGAGATGTGCAGCCCAAGACTAACGTCCCCAGGAAGCCAAATTACCAGGGCCTCATAAGAGGAGCTCAGGCGCCTGAGCCTGCACGCTGTTTCTAAACTCCAGGGCTTACCTCTGATGAAAGCTGATCCTCCCCTAGAGCCTGAAAACCCCCGACGGGCGGGTCCTGCTCAGGGCCTGGACAGGCCACTGGCTGCTGCCCACGCAGGGTAAATCGAGATCCCACTGCCAAGACTAGAAACAGCGCTGGGCATAGCAACAGCGCCTCCAGGGGCTGAAACCTGAGCAGATGCCCAGCCGGTGCTGCAGGATCGCGCGCCAGCGTCTCCCAGCGCTAGGTCTCACGGCTACGCACCGCACGTCCAGGACGTGGACTGATATGGCTTGGACCGCAAAGAGCCAGGAAAGCTCAGCTCACACTGGCGAAGACAAGCAGCAGCTCCCAGCACCAGAGGGATAGTGATGTCGGCAGGTCTGGAGGGAAATTAAAGCAGGCGCTATATTGCAAAAGGAGTCCAAGGAGAAATGGTGAGCACTATTGAAACAAGCGACAGGAAATCTGCAAGAAACGGAAGCTAAGAAGAGCTGACTGAAAAATATAGGGCTTTAAAATATGATGGCAACTGTCTCTCTCTGCATGGGCTCAGCAGCGGGAGGGATGGCAGAGGCACTCCTGAGCAGCATCAGAGACAGCAGTGCAGATTATCCGGTAGGAGAAACAGAAGAGAGAAGGCGGACCCTGAGCACAGGGCCAGCGGCCTCCCAGGTAAACACTCTGGAAACTGGAGAGGAGCTTCCTCAGCTGGGAAAGGGCTCCTGACGCCCCTGTGTGAGGCTGGGCATGTCCCCAAGGACCGAGCAAACAGATGAGCCCTGTCTCCACTTCCACTCAGCACTGGGCTAGTCAGGCCACTAGGCAAGAAAAGGAGACAAAAGACTGCAGACTGCAAAGGACAAAGAAAATCGCTCTTGGTTTTCAAGTGGCGCGGTGTTATATCTAGAAAACTGTAAAGAATCCATAAAAACTGGAAGCTGTCCTGGAGCTCCTAAGTAAGCCGCACACAAGGTGAGAATACACACCGAAAGCCCCTCGGGGGAGCAGGGCTCCCTCCCGGCGATCTGGCGCAGGGACGCAAAATAAAGAATCACAGAATTAGGGCCCTTGTCATTTCTCAGGGCGCACCCATGTTTCTCTTGTGGAGAGAGCTGTTGCAGTCCGGGGCTTTGCAAGGGGAACAGTACCGCACAGGACACTGGATTATAAGATTATGGTACAGTAGTCACCCAGAGATCCTATCCAAGAGCGTGCAGGAAATCTGTCCACACACTAAAGACCAAAGAATCCAGCGGAGGGCCCGGGTCCTATGATCATGTCCTGCGTGAGTCCAGCTGAAGACCTGGAGCCCATAGTGTCTCGTGCAGACCTGTTTCTCAGATCTGTGCTAAGAAGACACAAGATCAGTGGTGGAAGCTAGAAAGTCCGAGCCAGCAGGCTGAAAGATCTGGGCTAGCAGGCTGAGGGATCTACCCTGGAGCCAGGACGTGACGCTCAATATAAGGACCAGCGCTGCCCTGAAAGGCACCACAGCCACTCTCAGAGATGCGGTCCTGAGCTCCACTGATCCTGAGGACAGCTGAGTCTGTATTAGAAATGCCAGCATAACAAGCTTCTCCAGGAGACTGAACAGTACACCACCTTCCTCTCCAGAGCCAGGAAGTGATGCTCAATGTAAGGACCAGCGCCTCCCTGCAAGGCACCGCAGCATCCTCAGCAACGAGGTCCTGAGCAACCCCGATGACGACAACAGTCGCACTCCATCAGGAAAGCCAGCAGGACAAGCTCTCTAAGAGGAACCAACAGCTCCCTACAGCTTCTAACTTCTTCCTCTTCAGTTCTGTCTCTTATGCTGCTGGCTACAATCCTCAGGTGGC
>NDGN011413729.1:0-11710 GCA_002564285.1 Tympanoctomys barrerae
TCAAACATCTTAGGCATAACATGGATCAGGTATTTTCCATCAAGTATTGATATGTTAAACTTTTAAGTCCCTACAGAATATGGGGCAAAATTTAAAAAATGAAAAATATTTTAAAAATATGAAAAACAGTTATATATTTTTACACAGAAATCTAGAAATCCAGTCATACACAGCATTGTAGCAGGATAGTCCTGTGACATTCTTTTTTTCTTGTGTCTTTTTTTTCATTCATTATCCCCCTTTTTTAAAAACAAACAAACAAACATTTACTTGAGAGACATTATGGCAACAATTGGTATGTCATTACAAGCAGTACATATTTAGAAGACCAGAATGACAGGCATTCCAAGCGTGACCCTTCTACTACACATTGGTATCTTCAGTGCAGCTGCTTGGTTCACCGGTATTAGCATATATAGTTAGGGTGAGAATCCTACCAGTTAACTGCTAGTTTCAAAAACCTGTCTCAGCAAGATTTTGAAAGACATGAAATTTTCTTAGAAATAAGAAAAGCAGGAGAGGCATATACAGATTAACAGGTTAACACAAGTAAACAAGTGCATATAAGTATGTCTATAAATGCTAAGACGGTCACTTTACAACAAGAAATAATTGTTAGTATATGTGCGATGAATCAGTGTTTCAATATTTGTCTTTTGCTGTTAACTTGAAGCATTGAACTTCCGCTAAATCATCTGTTAGGTAGGTATAGGTAAAAGTTGTCTACCACATAGGTTGTTGAGATTGGGTGAACTGCATGTGAAGGATTTATAACAGTGCCTACCAGAAAGCAAGTGCTTAGTGAGTATCTGTTGTTACCTCTGGCTCTTAAAGTAAATAGCACCATGGCCTGCTTATGGGGCATTCCACATGGATGGAGCTAGAAAAGAAATGAGTTGGAGAGTAGTGATCAGTCAGAGAGGGACACTGATTATGTTTAAATCTGATGAACTCCTTTCAGTGGCAAGTAATAATCCACTCATGTACTACTGCCTTTCAATTCATAATGGCTGCCTGGGGTACTCTATTAAGGAAGTTTGGTTTGTGTCTGGTCTCAGGGGCAAAGAAAGATATTATTGTAGCAACTTAATTAGTAGTATTTATTGTATACACGGGAGGTAATACAATATTCAGCATTTTTATCAGTGTACAAAGTGTTAGAAGCTGTTGTAGTTTCTCATTTTAGAGAACTTTGTAATATAGAAGAGTTAAAGGAAGATGGATTTTTTATAGGCAAGAAGACTAGCATTAAGTCTTCCTGGACCCACTGGACTTAACAGGGTTCATTTAATGTTTTTTTTTTTTCTTTTTTCTTGTTTATTTTATGTATTTAATACAGGGCCTACAGGGTCTTACTACACAGATTGGATGTGTAGTGATTCTCCTATTTTCAGCCTACCAAGTGCTGGGATTGTAGGTGCAGGCCACCATGCCCAGGCTTAATCGTCCTTTCAGCACACCCCTGGGGGCGGCGCTGACACTGCACACTGAGAATCTAACCCGGCCACTGCTCTGCCTAAGCAAGCTCTTTAGTCCGCTGAGCTATCTGGCCGTCACTTACGCTTTATTCTTTTTTTTTTAAATTTTATTGAGAAACAGCAATGAGACAGTTTCAAAACCAATTAGTGTGACAGTTTCAATAATTAATACATTGCATATCATTGTCCTCATAGTGGTTATTCATAGTACAAGATGCAGACATGATGTCCTGTCCAAACACTATTAGTACAGATCTTTCTTCTCATTGAATTAAGAGAAAGTAGCTATATATCTATCCTAACTATTCTGTATATACAGACCGATACAAAATGGTCTTTCATTTAAGGGGAGTTCATTTAATTTTCATATAATAATTATATTTTAGTAAATTTTATTATGTGTAAAACATTGTCCTAGGTACCAAGGATATGCAGATGAAGAATATGTTGTCTTGCACATGTCTCCAGTCAACTGGCAAAGAAAGATCTGTCCACAGGTCATTAAAGGGGTGTGCTATGATCTGTAATTGAGATTATGGAGCAGACTTGTGGGATAATAAAAGGGAAAGCAAACCTATCTGCCTGCAGATGTGAAGGAAGCCCAGGGGAATTTCATTAGTGGGCATTTACTTTTCATTTCTTGTTAGCCCTTACTGTAAAGCACTCCTCTTGGGTCCATAGCTCTGTGGATATTTGTAATTAACGTAGCACATTTTAAAAGACATAACTTCTTAATATGCTATAAATGCTTGTGCTGTTTATTTTTTTAATGTATATATTTGGTACAGGGTCTCACTATGAAACTTGAACTCACAGTGATCCTCCAGTTTCAGCCTCCCCAGTACTGGGATTGCAGGAATGTGCCACCACACCGGATTTCAGTGGCCTGCTAGGTGGGCCCAGGGTGGGGCCAGCATGGCATGCAGCACCAGGTATCAAAGCCAGGTCCTTGCGCTTGCCAGGCAGACACCTGGACTGCTGAGCTATCTCCCTGGCCACTTGTGCTGTTCTAATAAATTTGATATTAGTTTCATCTTCCATACATTTTTTTAAACCCTTTTTTTCATTTTAGAAGGTGCTGTTATTGATCATCAGTAGGAGTCAGTAGTAGAATATTGAATTTTCATCATCCACGGAAAGCAGTTTATACAAGGGAGAGCCTTGAAGTGGAATGTAGTTTCACAGTGACAGGTCATCATTTGTACCACTAACAGAAGGTCTTTTGTAGTGAGTTTCTTCTGTGTAAAGTATAGGTGACACAGACATATTGTTTATTTCATTATTCTATTGTTCATTCTGTCTATACTTAAGGGACTTTTCTGAAGGTTTTGCTAGGAACAGAGCATAGCCATTTCTTTATCAGTTTGCGCATTAGGCAACCACACTTGTGTGTTAATGAGTTGATTTCATGCCCCATACCAAATGTACATTTTATTTTTATACCAAAAGGGTTTTTTTTGTGATTTATAGAGTTATACAGATGAGTCATAACACTCAATATGTGCTGATATATCTTAATCATGATTCCACTAGCTTTTCAGGGTTTCTGTCCCTTTCATTCAGGATCTATTCAGGAAGCTTGTTTTTGTTTCATTTTCTTCTTTCCTGCTTACCTTTCTCTTGGAATATTGACATTCATTTTCTTTTTCTCCAGGACAACTGAATGTTGCAGATGTGGCTTATTGCATATACCAATTTGCCAGGATCACTTTTAACCTTTTAATTTTTAAAATAAACTTCACTATATGACAACTTTTTTTCTTTTCTTTTAAATAGACTGTTCTTGATTTTCTCTGCAATGGAGATCACCTTAGAAGAGGATACAAAGACCAAACTACCTATTACATCTCTGTATTCTAGATAATTTAGCCATGTCTGTTTTGTAGGAACACATGAAATAAATGCCTTGAGCCTCATTTTTCTCTTATACAAGTTATCCAGTATGTAATCATCATATGAAGATTTCTTATGACTTAAGGAAGTACTGTTGTAAGATTGTTTGCTAATTTTCCTGTGACTTTCTATACACCTGAATTATTCTACATTTCTCCTCTGCTATGTTCACAGACTCGAGGGATACCTCAAGTTTGGAGTACAGTAACAGAGCCTTCTGCAGAAGGTAAAAATGAGGACTGTCCACTTTTCACTGTTTGTGACGGACTAGCTAGAAAATAGGCTTCTTTGAACATGATTTATTTTATTTTTTTTACTTCCCTTTTACCTTTTCCCTAACAGTTCAGAACCACTTACATATCAATATATGTTGAATTTTGTTTTGTCATTCCTTGATTGGGGGAAAGGAGTGGGTAGGTGGGCTCTGGTTTTAAGTTCTGGATGTTCAAGTGTATGTTATTTTTTTTTTAATGACTTTATTTATTAATTTTTGCGGTACCAGGGTTGGAACTCAGGACCTGCACTTGCCAGGCAAGTGCTTATTCTACTGAGCTATGTCTCTGGCCCCCAAAGTACTTCCCGAGTGTTTTTTTTTCTTTTTCTTTTTCTTTTCTTTTTTTTTTTTTTTTTGCGGAACCGGGAATGGAACTCAGTCCCTTGCGCTTGCCAGGGAAGCGCTTATTCCACTGAGCTGTCTCCCTGGCCCCAGCTGGTTGTATTCCTGCTGGTTTTGAGTAAGGTTTTTGTTTGTTTGTTTGATAGTATTCTTTTCAAAGGTCAGTTTTAAAGAGCTTTTCTTTCCAGTTTTGGCTTTTCTCAGACAAGTCTTTGGCTCAGTTGGATCTTGTTTTCCCTATTCCAATGAATGAAACTTGACATTTTAGAAGCAACTGTTTCTTTACAGAGATCACATAAATTGCAAATAACTAGAAATAAAAATTTACAAGTATTGGCCAGGAGGTTTAATTGACCTTGGCTTGTTTTTGAAAATTACAGCAATTCTGTTATTCTGAAGTACATATTTATATACATGTTTCAGTACATACATACATATATGAAATGTATGCTAGAAAGTAGTATGGAGTACATGGTCTGTGGATGCATTTTATATTTAGAAGTCTTTTAACTCTGAGAAAGCATATATTGTCTAACTTTTTTAAATCTGATTTTGTATTTTAAAGTCAGGATCTTCAATAAGAGGTCCTCAGGAAGGATTCCTCTAACATATGGATAATTTTCTGTTTCTCTTTCTCACCTTAGTGTGACTCATTCCATAATGTTTAAAATAATGGGCCAGTTAGACATTGTTCATGTGTTTTATATTGTATACTTAAATTATTAGTTAGAAATTCATGTTTAGATTAGTATGATCAAATGAGACAGAACATGTCAATATGTTATTGGGAGAAATTTCATTTTTACTTCCATCATTTTTTTTCCCTTGCCATGTAGTCAGAAAAAAAAGAAGTGTTCATTACTCCTAGTTTGTAGCTTTGTAATGGCTATATTCTGTAAACATAAATTAGTAATACAGAGTTATGATTCACTCATATAACAGTATAATACTTATAGTCATCTGATTTGAAAATTCACTAAAAGAAGGAAAGGGAATAGACTTGTCAGAATACTAACAATAAAGTCAAAGGTTCCCTAATGAAATTAGTTAATGGGCCTCAGAGATATGGGATGGAAGGTAGGGAAGAGACTATCAGGAGACAGTCAGGAGCTTCAGGAGAGGAGAGTGTTTTCAAGAGGGGCAGAAAGTTGAAAGGTTTCAGCGTAACCTGCTGTGGTACAGTCTGCCAAGGGGCTTCATGAGTATTCCTTTCATACCTCCCTAGCAGGAGAACATGTATTCCTGAGCAGAAGTTTTGTGTTTAGCCTATCATTTCTGTGACTGAGTTTCTTTCTTTGCTTACCTTTAATAGCTGTTATTAAGGGTCTTATATTTTTTATCTCATAATTCTGATTTATTTTGTTTTCCTTGTTCATCAGCATCTTTCACCTTTTATTCTCTTTATAGTGTACAAATCTTTTTTAAAGGATTTATTTTCTCCTCCATTACCCTTCTACCACCAAAGAATGGGAGATATAGAGAAAAGACAAGAGTGGCGAACAGTTGGATATAGAGAAATATGATATGTGGAAAAATCATTGGATTTAGCAAGAAAAAAGGTCATTAATTAACCCTAGGAAATTCATTTAAACATTAAAATGGAGAACAATAAAAAAAGAAGTAACTCAAATGTTCACCAGCAATGAATATATAAGTAAAATGTAAAATTGAATACAGTGGAATATAATTCAGTTTTAAAGAGAAAAATTCTGACCTAGGTGCAGCATGGCTGAACCTTGCTGAGTGGTGCTAAATGAATTAGTAATCATAAATATATGAGTGCTGTGTAGCTCTCAGTTATGGAAAGTGTGGTTGTTGCTGGAGTCTAGGAGAGGGGAATGAGGAGTGAAGTAGTGAGTACATACTGAAGTTCAGTTTTGCAACTTGAAGAGTTCTGAGGATGGATTGTGGTGATGGTAGCACAGTAATGTGAATATACTTAAGCCACTAGGTTATATACACTTAAAATGGGTGAAGGTGGTAAATTCTATGTTATACATACTATACCATAGTTATAAAAACAGTAGACATTAAGGGGAAACAGTGGGCAACATCGAATGGGTAGTATGATCAAGTAAGGGGTTTTCTTAGGAACTGTAGATCTGTTTGTGCCAAAGGAGAAGCACTCTTTAAAAAATTCAATTCAGCAAGTATTTTTTCAAGAAGTCTGTGTATAGGAATTAGCTTTAACATCTTGCCATTTAACATCAGCATCTGTTTTCCTCATGGATAATTTTGACGGTTCATGGATTAGAAAGATTTTGTTAGGTTAATAAAAATGTGTGTTAGCTCAGGTAAGCAAGAAACCTGTTAATAAGACAGTCCTTCATTGATGAATGAAGATCTAATGTAGTGACTCAGACATTTTACTGTGCATTTTCAGTTGCTTCTTAGAGTTCATTTCCAGTGAAGATTTTCAAAGACAGTCTTGTTAAACAATGTATTAAACTTCTTGGAAAGGGATAGGGGTAAGACTGGAAGAGGGAAGGTGGAGGGCCAAGGAATTAAAGTGAGAGCTCCAAGAAATTTCTTACCTTCTAAGTTGGCTTATGCATTTGTTTGGTTTCTCAGTTCTGTATTGTAAGTATTTAGTATACTAACATCATTATTTTCCATGTTTTGGCCAGTACCAAATATTTTTTGGCAGAATTGTAATGATAGTGTTACATCTCTCCTACAGTGAATAATAATAGGTTTGTGTATAGTGGTTGCACAGCCATTCATGCAGAACCTGTGACCTTAGCAGAGGTAAGCATATCCCCGACTGCAGTGTGAGGTAGTTGAAAACTGGTATTTTGTGTAGTTGTGTCAGTTTATCTCATCTGTTTTTAATGAGCATGCTTAATTACATTAATTTGACCATGAATGCACTCTCTTTTAGATATGTAATTAATTGGAAGCTTTGAAAGAGGGGAGGTTAAGTTTTAAATCAGTATATATGTAGGACTAGATCCCTGGCACCGCATGCTGCACCGGACCTGCCCCCGGTGCAGTAATCATAAATATATGAATGCTGTGTAGCTCTCAGCTATAGAAAGTGTGGTTGTTGCTGGAGCCTAGGAGAGAGGAATGAGGAGTGAAGTAGTAAGTACATACTGAAGTTCAGTTTTGCAACTTGAAGAGTTCTGAGGATGGCTTGTGGTGATGGTAGCACAATAGTGGCGACTGAGTCGGGGTGTGGTGGCACATGCCTGTAATCCTAGCACTAAGGGGGCAGAAAACAGGAGGAGCCCTATGAGTCTGAGCTGCATAGTGAGACCCTGCACGAAAAGGAAAAACAAAAACAGAAACATATATTTAGGACTAGGCCTAGATTTGTCAAGTGGTTGTTAGAAATGCCTGAAGAAATAAATAGTACATTCAGTACTGGAGGCTGAATTTATCACAGAACTAAATAAATGCTTAATTAATTCCTGTGCATTACTGATTGTTTATTATATTTTGTTGAGTGGCTTTATGTTACAACATAAAGTGTCTTCCTTTGTTTACATAAGAATATTTTATTTTAGAAATTTGAGCAGTTTTTTAGTAAGTCCTTGTTTGATGTGTGTGGTAAGAAATAGAGACTCAGATTATCTCTAGAAATGAGAAAGAATTTGTTGAAAGGGTACTTGATTACTAATGATTTAAGAAAAATTAAATTTTGATTTCATGTGACAAAAATCAGATTCACTTGCTCCATTAATTATAAAGAATCTTTTCTATGTCTGGCAGATATTATTCTAGACTTTGGAATGCAGCAGTGAATAAAATATTATCCTGTCTTTTTGGAGTTAATCCTTTTAAGGAGACAGTGAGCTAGTTGGAGTGTATGTATGTATGTATTCATATATCCAAAGCTGCTGGTGTAGATAAATTATAGGATAAAAATAAATAAGGTTAACAAGGTAGTTAGTAACCCATTGGGGCAGGTCTTACTTAAATAATGTATTCATGGAAGAAGTCAAAGAAGAGGTATTTGGTTGTTAATAATGATAGCTACTAAGCCAGCAGAACATATGAGTAAAGGGTATTCCTGGGTTAGGAACCAGCAAGGATAAGGCCTCGAGACTGGCACAATTTTAAAGCATAAAGCTTAAGAAACACAGAATGGATAGTAAGGGATAGGGAGAATGGGGGGAGGAATTAATAAGATCAGGAAGCTAAAATGGCCAGATTTCCTAGGACCTTCAAGAGCCCAATAAGTAATATGGAATTTATTATCACTAGGAGTTTTGAGCAAGTAGTGATATCATTTATCTTTTGAAAAGATTAGTGTAGTCTCTGAGTGGACATTAGGCTCTGAAGGAAGAGGTCAAGAGTAGAGTGGGAGACTTTTTTGTGGCTCTGGAAATGAATGGGCTAGTGATGTGATGGTGGTCTTGTGATGGCGGGGAGGCAGAGAGGTCTGATTAATGATATATTTTGAAAAAAAATAATTGGCAGAATTTGCTGCATGATTGAATTCAGGATAATGATGGGGATCTGAGATAAGAATAAATCCTTGCTTTGTGTACCAGGAGCATTAGAATTTGGTGGGGTGGGGTGGGGTAGATAAGTATAATTTGAACAGGTTCATAGGTTGGTCAGTACTGATTAAAGAAAGGTGAAAAATGTCAGTTGAGGTCTTTTGATGATGTAAAAAGATGGTAGAAGACAGGGTTGTGAGGTCAAGATGCAGAAGAGGATCCAGGAAAAAGGACTGAGAAGAAGTAGCCAATGAGAGATGAGGAAACTGGCAAGAGTTCTGATTCTGCAATTTGAGTGAGGAATATATTTTAAGAAAGAGAGATAAGCACTGTTTGATGTTCCAGAAAGAGGTTTAGATGAGATGAAGACTAGGACCTCACCCCTGCATTGGAGAAATAAAAGTTAAAGCTAGTGATGGTTTTGATAAAAGCAGTTTCACTGTAGTGGTGAAGTGAGTCTGAAGTGGATTAAAGAGGAAGTGAAGACAGTAAAAACTGCTAACCTTCAAAAGCAGAAGTACAGCGATGGGACCAGTATGTGAAGGTGGTTACATTTGAAGAACATTATTTTACATATTAAATGAAAAGTTTTATAGTGTGTATATATATTAATAAATAGTCCAGTGAAATAATTGGTAAAGAAGAGGATCAAAATATATGCATATGAAAATTATCCTTATTTAATAGGAAGGTATAGGTGTATAGGCAGGGACTTAGTCCATTCTGATAGTGTCTTTATCTCCTTCTGGATTTTATTTTCTCTGGCGGTTTCCTAAAGATTAGCTCTGTAGAGTCACAGGCTTACTTCTTTTTCAGGCTCATCACCAAAGAAAAGTAAAAGTCTTCTCTTTCTGCTCTTGTGAGAAAAGTGCCAGGAAGTGACTTAGATCATGTGGCCGGAGGTAGACCTTTCATTGTGACTTCCAGATGGGCTCCTTCCCCAGGCGATTGGGAAGTTTGTCTCAGAAGAAGGTAGGGGGAGGAGGAGCACTTAGCCGCCTTCTAACTACCGCAGATTGACAAGCAGGAGAAGTGAGAAATGAGAATAGATTGAGGAAAACCTCACAAGGTAATTCTGGATGAAGGGGTAGATGGGTGGGTAGCATCTGCAGCCTGGGTCATACGGTACATTGGATAGCTGCTCTTTGTGAACAGTCCGAAATGTTCTTGTCATTTGGAGTTCAACACTTTTAGACTAAATAAAATTTTCTTATGGGTATAAATAACTCTTACCACTGGACCCCAAAATCTTCTTTGCTATTAAAGATTTCAGTATTGCCTGACAGTTTTTGTTTCAAAATCTTTTTATTTATGTGTTTGGTACAGGGTCTTGCTACACAGTTTGGACTCGTAGTGATTGTCCTATGTCAGCCGCCCCACGCTGGGATTACAGGCATGACCCACCAGTGCCCAGTCTCAGAGGCCGGCTTGATGTGGGGCAGGCATGGCATGTGGTACTGGGGATCCAACCCTGCTCCCTGTGCTTGCCAGGCAGGTGCTTACACCACTGAGCATCTCCCTGGCCCTGCCTCACATTTTTTACTTTGACAAGGTGAAACCATGGCTGACTTACCTCAGGCATGTCTGTCACTGAGCATGTTTATGTTGTGAAAAATGAAACTGTATTTTGAAAAGGATGATTGTAAGGGCTGGCAAATAGCTCAGAGGATTAAAGTGCTTGCAAGCAGGTGCAGGGGCCAGGGGTTTGATCCCTGGGCATGCTGTGCTGGCTCTGCCCCTAGGATGCGCTGAGACAGTGAATGACACTGGGCATGGTGGCGTGCACCTGTAATCCCAGCTCTTGGGAGGCTGTAAACAGGTGGATCACTATGGGTCCAATCTAGTAGTGAGACCCTGACACCCTGTAGACCCTTCCCTAAAAATACAGAAAGAAAAAAAAAGGATGTTTGTTAGGAGAAAAATGAACTTGATGTAACAAAACAAAGGTATTGTCCATGTGCAGTAAGTGTGGAAATCTTGAAAAAAGATGCCTTCCAAGTATCTGTACATTCAGGAAGGAGAGTTTATTGGCACATTCCCAAGGAGCAAAAGCCTTTTCAGCCTTGACTAACAAGTAATACCAGGTACTGGATACTTCAGTGCACACGAATAGGAGAGGTTTTGTGTTCTGTAGCTTCATATTGCGCTGCACTTGCTGAGTTTGTGTTACCAACGCCCTCCCCTCTCAATAAGAAAAGGTAATGACTGTAAAATTAGAAGGTCAGTGAGTATAATTAAGGTTTGTGATGGCACCCAGACAAAATATCTGGGAGAGTGTTTCTTGATGAAATTATAAACGGTTTTATTAAACCTTTTTAAAAAATTAAAGCTTATACAAATAGTTATAATTTCTATTACCAAATTTAGGAAAAATAAAACTTTTTTTTTTTTTTTTTTTTTTTTTTTGCTATTCCTGGAGATTCAACCTAGGGCCTTGCACATATAGTGCAAGTGCTTTAGCTCTGGGCAACATCCCCAGCCTTTTTGTTTTTTGTCTTGAGACATGATGTTGCTACGTTGCCCAGGTTGGCCTAGAACTTTCCTCCTGCCCCAGCTTCCTCATTTGGCAGGATTACAGGTATACTTCACTACACCTACCTAACAGTAATGCTTTTATGTTACTTAAGCTATTATAAGAATTATACAGAGTTCATGGTGGTATCTTAATTTTCTAAATTTGTTAGTGGAAGAATTGTTTACCATCTTTTTAAAAAAAAGATGCAGTGTCATTGTAAATAATTTTCATTTTTATAGTAAGAGGAAGCAAGAATAAAAATCTTTGAAAGATTAAGTTAGTGATTTGTATTAGTAGCGTTTGTTTAAATTGGTGAAAGTTTAAGTTGCAAATAGGCTTTTGTATGTGTCTTCTAGAATGTAAAATTTATTATTATTTGTTTTTGTATTTTAGGGAAGGGTCTGCAGGGTATTCAGGGTTTCACTACTAAGTTGGACTTGTAGTGATCCACCTGTTTACAGCCTCCCAAGTGCTGGTAATACAGGCTTGTGCCACCAGGCCCAGTCTCAATTGCTGTCTCAGTGTGCCCTGGGGGGCAGGGCCGGCATGGCAGGCTCAGGGATTGAACCCTCAGCCCTGTGCTTTTATCTGCTGAGCTATTTGTCTGGCCCTTATAAAATTTATTTTTAAGTAAATCGATTAGGCAAGATTTAGAGGGTGTTTCACAATTTTTAGTTTATTGATACTTTTTTAAAAAAATTATTTATTTGTGTGTGTGTGTGTGGCCAGCTCAGCCCACCAGGGGGCAGGGCTGGCTGGC
>NDGN011413734.1:0-18506 GCA_002564285.1 Tympanoctomys barrerae
GCTGGCTGGAGGCTTGTGGGGATCGAACTACAGCAACGTGAGGCTGGCAGCTTTGTTGAAGCATTTAAAGAGGTGAGCTAGGGCCAGGCCTCCTCCCTCACATTGGAAAGACAGATTTGTGCAGTCCTTACAGCGGGCTTCAGGGGTCTGAACACTTCTTTTCTGTCCTCGGGCTTTTTTGCCGCATTTTCAAGACGTTGTGATGGAGAGCCTTCTGACTTAGACGACGCTGTCAAAGCAAGAGACACAGAGAGTACACGAATGAGCGGAGATGCATGCCGTGGAGCTGCGCCGGCCCTGGCTGCCCCACCCCACCCCCGCAGCGAGACCTTGGGGTCTCACACAGCAGGCGCCCTCACTCAACACACCCCCAAGGTCAGGCCGGGAAGGGCAGCTTACATCTCACTCGGAAGCGCTCTCCGGAGCCACTCTGAGACCCGGGGTGGGAGCCAGGCTGGGAGCCGGAGTTACTGGACCCCGAGGAGCTGCCACTGCCTGGCCTGGGTACCAGCTTCTCCACTCTCTCCCACAGGAGCCTGGGCTCAATACTGCTGTAGGAAAGAAGAACAGTGAGCGCTCGGCTGCACGCCCAGGGCCCAGCACAGCCATGAGCAGCATTGAACCCCTACAGGCACGACAGCCTTATCCCTGGGCTTCCATCTAGGTATCCTAACGAACCCTAACATCATGCCCTTAGTACACCTAGTACGCCTAAGTCTTCCTCAAGTACGGGGCAAAGCTCGATGGTTTCATCTGGACACCTGTCACCGTCGGCTGGCTACAAACTCAGCCGCACACACCACCGGCACCATCCCTCACAGGCTGTGCACCTGCGCAGGCTAACTCTGGACCCTCTCCTGTGAGCAGCACGGGGTGCACTCCAGGAAGCACAGGAATGGCGCAGCCCTGCGTCCTAGCTATAGCTCTGGGGGTTTCACGCCATATGGAGGCTGCTGGGCAGAGCCAGCTCCGGCTCGGCAATGCTCAAGTTCTAAAATGCACCCTGCAAATTTTTTTCTTCCCAGGGCAGGCTGGGAAATAAATGCAGCCCTCCCAGCCAGGAGCCACCCGCGCAAGGGGATCAAGGGTCCACTTCACCTTAATTACGTTAGACTCAAACTTCGATGCCTCGGGTTAGAGCTCTTGCAGGGACAGAGCTGCTCCGAAGCAGCACTACGTGATTGACTTCCTAGCCCCCTGCAGGCCATCAGGTGGCCAATGACCTCCTCAGGACACGCCCACGAGGTCTAGCAGCTTCCCCTGCGACAGGGAGTCTAGCAAGCAGGGTCTTTCAACCCTCTCCGCCCCCATTGGCTCTCCTCCCCTCAGGGCAGGTGGATTTGTTTCCTAACTACTACCTCAGGCACCTTTTACTACAGATCCACCTGATATCATTCACACGACTGGATGTTAACAGCGTAAAGAAGCAGGCTGATCGCTTCACGCTGGGGCTTCAGGGTCGTGCACACATCCACCAGAGTGGACGACGGAGGTCGACCCGCAGCGCAGAGCCTCCCCCGGCCCGCCCCGCCTCCTCACCTGGTAGAGTTTCTCTGTCCTGCTTGGCTATTTTGCTGCCCACTGCCCTGCAGTGGGGAATCTCGCCGGGACAGGACAGGGGAACGAGATGTTGTTCTCACAGGAACCTTTAGGTAGAAAACACAGCATTTAAGTTACTGCAAACATTCAGACAGCACAGAGCTCCCCACAAAACACTTTTAAAACAAGCCCAGCTCTCATCCTTGGCCCACTTCCCCAGTCCCCCAGTGTCAAAATGGGGAGAAAAAGTAGCCCAAGGCAGCCCCGGAGCTGGACACGTGGCCCATCTGTGCTCCAGGACACATGAGTGACGGGTGCCCTGAAGCCAGGGGCAGGACAGGGGAGAGCACCCTGCTGAGGTAAGGTCGGGAAAATAAGCTCAGAGAAACCACAATCATCTAAAATGCATGGAGGGAGCAAAGGCTGGCAGGAAGCAGAGAGCTGGAGGAGGCAAATTCCAAGTGCAGGAAAAAACACAAGAAAATATGCCCTCTGTATAATCTCCCTGCTAAGTAAGCAACAAAAGACACTTGAATTTAAAATGAAAAAACAGCATTGTAAGACCTTTCCTGAAAACCAGTACTAATTAAGGTACAAAATAATAAAAAGTTTCTGTATAAATCTACAAATTCTTTTTTTTTCTTTTATCTCTTTGAGACAGGGTCTCCCTATGCAGTTTAGGCTGGCCTTGAGCTCACTGGGGAGCTCAGGTTAGTCTCAAAACTTGTCGTGATCCTCCTGCCTCAGCCTCCTGAGTGCTGGGATTGCAGGCCTGTGCCACCACACCCAGCCTTAGAAGCATATCCTTTATAACTCTCTTCTCTTGTTTTATGCACAGAATTAACGAGATAAAAAGTTAACTGGCCACCAGATGCTTATGACTGCCTACCTGGAGATTCCTCCCCACCATAAAAAGTTCCTCCAGGGGCTGGGGAGATGGCTCAGTGGAATAAGCGCTTCCCTGGCAAGCACAAGGGCCTGAGTTCAATCCCCAGTTCCTCCAAAACTCCACTGCACTCTAACTCAAGTGAAAGCCCCAGCCCATAATACCCTCAAGTCCCACTCAGAAAGGGCAACAAGGAAGTGCAGGCGGCCCGTCTGCCTGCTCCTTACCCGTGGAGGCGCCTCGTCACTGTCTGATCTAGCCCAAGCCTTGGGGGTGGGCTCGGGCGCCTCCGACTTAGGGTCGGGGCTCTGACTGAGCGCCTCACTGCGGGAAGGTGGACATGGGTCCTGAGAACGAAGATGGTGGTGTGCGAATTTGGGAGGAGAAGGATCGCTGAAGGAATGGGACCTCGAGACAGGGGAAACACTGTTCTTGAGAGATGCCAGGTGGGACCACTGTACCTTCCAAGAGAACAAAACACAAACATTCAATGCAGTCTGCAGAAAATATGGCGTCCCAAGCAGGAAGGGACAGGCGGAATGTAAACCAGGGGCAGTGCAGCAGGGGATGCTGGTGGGGTGGCCGAGGGCACACAGCAGGAGGGAGGGGCATGCACACAGGAAGCCGCGCACATCCAACGAGCACTGCAGGAACAGTGAGTGTGAGCCGGGGGAGGCTCTCACAGGAGACAGCAGGCTGCGCGCAAGGCCGAGCCAGGCAACGACTCGCCGTCCTCGGTGGGAACCCCAGGAAGCAGCCACCCCGTAGCCACCAAGCGCCCAGCTTCCACACGCTGCCACGGTGCCACTCCCAGCAGCCTGGGCTGCAAATGCAGCAAAGAGTTCACTCTTTTTTCCCCAAGGTTTAAAGCATTTGTAATCTAGATATGTTCAGAACCTTTATTACTTGTTATTTTAAAAAAAATAATTATTCTTTAAAATACTCAGCAGCATGAGATTTGTGAGAAGACTACTGTTAATTGCCCAGACTGTCTCACTGACAGTTCAAGAAATGTGTTCCCTACTCAACTAAGTTTATCTGGTTGCTTGCAAACTAGGAAAACATTTGAAGTATTGTGAAATATTTCCATTTAACTACACTTATTTTAAAATACTTGTTCAACACTGACATTTACAGAATTCTAGCTATATACCTATTACGTTGATGTATTCAACAAAAACATAAAATACCAAATCACAATGTGTTTTAATAGGAGGCACAGGTATACGCTTTCTGTGATTTAAAGTGAGGTTAAATAATTTCATTATTTAGTATAATTCCAGATATCCAATGTTTAAGATCTGTAAGGGAAACATATACATGAAAGTATTTCCAAAAATTATAATGGGATTTAAGTGATCGTTCCATGAGCCAAGTTTCCCTCATGAATGTTCTACAGGTTTTAGCCAAAAGCGACTTTCAAATAAAGCGGCAAGAGCGGGCTGTGTCCAGGCACTGCCCTCAGCAGGCCTGGGTCAGGAGACCCAGGAGTGCCAGCAGTCCACGCTCAGGGGTGAGTGCACAGAGGTGGCCTGCCGGCTGTGAGCCGAACGTGCAGGGCGCAAGCCTTCGCCCCACTCACTTTAGGCCTACTCGTGCTGACCAATGCCCGGGGCTAACACGAGGCGCTGTCCTGCCCCTCCTCTCTTCCCTCTTCTTTCCTCTCTGCTGCCTCCTCTGGAGCCCTCTGGCTGCCAACCCTCCAGCTGCTCACAGCACTGCTGGCAGCCTCGGCAGCGCTGGCCCACGAGCGCTGTGCCCCTCCTCACAGCGGAGCCCGCTGCCCGAGGTGCTGTGGCCTGCAGCGCTGGCTCCACTCCTCTCACACCTGCTCTTCTGAGCTCCCCCGCCTTTTCTGCCTCAAGAGCCTGAGCTTGGTTCCTCCCACACACTGCCAGTAACCAGGATCCCAACAGTGTAGACGGCAAGGAAGGCTCCGTGTAGCCCCTGCTCCGGCCCGTCAGGGCTGCCTGCAACCTCGGGCTGGCGACCCCCACGGGACTCTGTGGTACTGCTGGTGGACCAGACCTTGGGTGTCTTCCGTCGGCCAACAAGACAGAGCTGCAGTGCACCCAGGAGTGGCCGTGACCTCTGCCTTGACCCCACGGAACCCACGCCTAATGCCCGGATCATGCTGTTTCGGGTCTGCATGCCTCCAAAAGCTGGTAAACAGCCCTCTTCCCAGAAAAATATGCACATTAGTCAAATCCAAAACTCCTGTATAGAATTTCCAGGGATCCTCACTGGTTTTGGGGGGCCTGCTAGAACACCCAGCCTAGGGCAGGGGTCATGGGTGGAGCTGCAGGTCTAGCACGCAGGGCAGAGGTTCTGCTCCTCCTCTGCATGTCTATAGGAGTAATCCTCTAAAAAGCCGGCTACAGAAACCTTGAGCTCTTTAGGAGGAGGTGCCTCTCCTGTGAGCTGGGGAAGGCAGCAGGCTAGCAGGCCTCACAGACTAGGCACTCTCGCTGCATCCGAGACGACCCCTGCCCCTGGCCCTTGAGTGAGTGCGCCCCGGTGGCCTCCGGCTGGCCCCCAGCTCCTTCTTCCAGTGAAACCGAGCCACAGCTGCGGTCCAGGTGGCTGCGCTACCTGCGGCTCCGCTGATCTCTGCAGGGCGGGGTGCACCGACTCGGAGTTGCCATTGGAAAAAGACTCCGACCGGGAAGGCACTGGTGGCTCCAATACTCTGCCTGTTTGCTTAGCCTGGGCTTCAGGGGAGCTGTGGTTAGTTTTTCTAAATCTATCTTCCACCTGCATCAGAGAATTAGAAGACAGACTCTGGGTTAGTAGGAGAAAGCAGACGCTGAAGCAAGCTCGAAAGTGAAAGGACTCTAAGAGCTTCCCAGTTCCTTCCACTGGAGAGGAGGCAGAAGAAGAGGGCAGAAAAGGCAAGGCCAGGCTCTGACCCAAGAGAAAGAAAACACTTCTGAAGGCAAAATGAAGTGATGCACCCCTGAGGATCTCCTACACCCCAAGCCTGGGGAACTACACACAATGAACCTGGGAAAAGCCAATCTGGCACAAGCCACTGAGGCAATAGGTGAATAGATGACCATCAGGAACCCCAAACAGGCTTTACCCCTCCCACAGGAAGGGTGGCACCCGGACAGGTGGCAGGAGGCCGGGAGGCCACAAGCCAGTACCCCAGCCTTACCTGCACAGCCGCATCCTATACCCAAGGGGACCAACGCCAGGGGTCATACCCCTACCAGTGCTGGACAATTATGACCCAGACCAGACCATTTCCATGTTCCCTCTCATTTACACTTAGAAAATGGTCCACACACAACCCTCTGAGACTGGTTGGCAAGGTACTTCCTCTGGTCTTCGTGGGAGACACAGTAACCAGGTAGGAAAGCTGGAGCAAGTCCTCCACCAGCTGGAGTAATCACCGCCCCAACACAGAGCCCAGGCCGGCGCGGGAGGAAGCAGGTACCTCGCGGGCTCTGTCCGCAGGGTCGTAGTGCAGCTTGGGCTCAGGAGCATGATAGCCCGCTTTGCTCCGCTCCTGCTGTGGCTGTGGCGGCTGTGGGTGCTGCGGGTGCGGCCTCCGGTGGTCGTGCTGTAGAGACAGGAGATATGCTTGTTCTTGTTGCAACTGCCTCTGGAGCCTCTCTGCCTGCCGGTGCTCCTCCATCTCCCGCCAGCGGCACTCCTTGGAGAGGGAGAGAACACTGAATCTGCGGGCACGGGAAGCGCGCCCTGCTCGGATCTGTGCTCCGCTTTCTCCTCAACGCAATACATTTCCACCCCACTTCATAACAACATGGGACAGCTGGGAGTCTAAGCAGTATTATTACCTGTGGAAAAATCTCACAGCGCTTGCTAACTGAGACGCCACAGGACAGAGTGAGAGAGAACTGAAGTTGGAGGGGAGGTATGCACACACTCAGCCCAACTCCTAGTGCTCGAGCTCTGACGCTGCAGCCCCTGGCCTTCTAGCGCACTCATCAGGCTCGGTGCTAAGTTTGCCCGCCTACACACAAGAGCAGTTAGCTTGCTGGCGGGACAGAAGGGTGAACAGGAGCCACCTTGCGCTCTGTCCACCTTGTATGACCAGAGAGTGTGTCTCAGTTTGAGCCTGGCGCCCACGGCAAGATCAAGTGGTCTGGCGATCACCAGAGCGGGCGACTTTGGGGAGGGATGGCGAGCCCGAGCCCTAGCGCTCGCTGGGGACTGGGACAGAGGCGGGCGTTACCAGTAACATGGCCTGCTCCTGGAGCAGCTGCTGCTGAAGGATTTCCAAGTGCCGCTGCTCCTCTTCTAGCTGTCGCCTGATATACTCCTGTCACACAGAAATTACCCAGCAATCAATTTATCCCAAAGGAAAACATCAGAACCACCAGCGCAGCACCGCGAGCCGTGGCCCCCACCACGTCCAGCGGTAACTCCCTTAGCAGGGAGTACCGCTTCTGCATGCCACCTGCTGCTCACGACCACCAAGGACTTCAAATTGGCCGCAGGACCCAAAGAGTCAACTGAGCTCCAGTGATCTACACAGAGCCTCTGACACGCTCCTGCTGCGACACCACAGTCAGATACCGGGCAGGACTAAAGGAGGGGTTCCCTGTAAGGAAGGCAGACTCCAGAGAAGCTAGAGTTCAGTGAAAGGATCAAAGGGATGCTAAGCATGTCTCACCCAATACTAAAACTTGAAACCAAAACCTGGGGGGGAAAAAAAAACCCACACAAGATTTGTGCTTCCTCTGATGATTTGGAGGCACCTGGAATGAGGACGACATCCTGAATGCCACAGTCTAGAGACCAGGTTCAACTCCTTGCAAATAAACAGGCCCAGGTCCTTGGTGATAGTTCTCTCCTGTCTCTGTCTCTCCCCGCCTCCTCTGCCCTTCCTGTGTGCGTGTGCGCACTTGCGCGCGTGTGTATGTGCGCATAGCAGGAGGATGTCTTCTCCAACAAGAATGCTCAACCCACTAACAACGAAAACAGTTAAGCACAGCCAGAATATGGCGCGCAGAGTCCAGACCCTTCCTCAAAGCTGCAAGCATATCACATGGACAGTGAGACCGGGAGGCTCTGGCCCAGCTCACTGATAGCCAGTTCCAGCCCCGCTGCCAGCTCTGGACCTCCCACCGCCTACTCTCATTTGGGAAGTCACTGTCACACTCTCCCCACACTCAGTGTCTGAGGCCCAAGCAGGACACAGCTACAAGGAGTGGGGGAGCAGCCCAAAGTAATCTTAAAGAGCAAGAAACATTTTCTACTAAAAGATCCTTCTTTTGTGACAGGAAAAAAAGTTAGCTTCTTGCCCTGGAAGGTGAACAGATCAAGGGCATTCAGAGAAACCTACCCTGAGATCTAGGTTGTGCTCTGATAATATCTACTGCTGTCCATGGCCCTAGACACAGGCCAGACAGGAATTTAAACTAACCAACCATTCTGCTTAGGAGAATGCTGGACGACAGAACTCACAATGCATAAACATCTTCAGAAATCTTTATCTTGCAAAGAAAATCAAGCCAAAAAAGCCAGTCTGTGGAGAAGCTTATCCACAAAGCCACTCCTGCAGGCTCTGACCTGAAGCCCAAGTCTTCTTCCCCACACCTGGCCCACCAGGACTCCACTCTGCCCAAGAGCTGCCCCTGCAGGGGTTGTGCACCCTCACCCAACTGTACCAAGAGAAGGGGTCCACACGGTTCATTTTGCTTTAAATGAAACAGAACGAATCCCACCTTGGAAGACCAACCTATACTCCTTTGTTTTTTGCCTTTAAGTCATGGGACAGCCAGAAAAACCACACTCTCCACACTGCAAAGATCCCAACATACCATGAACTCCTACACAGGACACACACGCACAGAGGAGCTGTAGCCATAGGCACCATTCACATGCCAAGTGCTGCTTTGCACAGGTAAAGGAGAGCAGGGTAAAACTGACTTCAGAGGTTTTCGTTCAAGAGGCCCAGAAAACTTACTGTTGTAAATCCTAACTGCCACTTGGAGATAAAGTACTAGCACCAGGGCTGGCCAAATAACTCAGTGGATGAAAGCGCCTGCAAGCAGGCTCAGGGGCCAGGGGTTCAATCCCTGGGCCTGCCGTGCTGACCCCGCCTCCAGGATGCCTTGAGACTACAATTGAGCCTGGGTATGGTGGCGCGTGCTTGTAATCCCAGCTCTTGGGAGGCTGTAAACAGGCAGATCACTATGAGTCCAATCTAATACTGAGACCGTGAACACCCTGTAGATCCTTCCCTAAAATACAGAGGAAGTACTAGCACCAAAGCCTCCTGTCGCAACCAGTGTGGAGACTTAAGCCCAGGCAGCCTCCTCAAGACTGGCTTAGCATCTCTGCAGCTGCAGGCATGGGCATGACAGAATGTTAAATGAAACACATACTGTCCCCAGCTAGCCAGTGAAGTGTCTGTAAGGTACTGGGTAAAGAATGGCACTTAAGTCCCCAGGAAAAAGCTGGCAGCAAGCACACCCACCCAAGGCCCGTGACCAGGCCAAAGTAAGCTGGGCATGGTCCATTCTGTGTTTATCTGGATGGTTCAGGAAACAGAGACTTTCTAAGTAAAACTATACTTGCCATTAATAAAACACCACAAATAACATTAAAACATGGTCTTTTCTGGATCATTATAAAATGTTAGCAGTTCTTTAAATGCTGGCCGTGTGTGTGTGTGTGTGTGTGTGTGTGTGTGTGTACATTCCAGTGCTCGCTTGGCCACCGGATACTCGCTGTACTTCTCAGTGCAACACGCTTGCAGGTGATCTTTAACTTCCTTCTTACACAGCGCTCATGACCATTTGTGCAGTTGAGACATCAGCGAGCCCACGGGGGTACGCCTGCCCGAGGCGCGGGGGCACACCCGCCCGAGGACTGTCTGGACAGGCCTCTGAGAGCTCACCTGCTCTCTCTCCACGCGCCTCTTCTCTTCCTCCGCCCGCCTGCGCTCCTCCTCCTCCTTGCGCCTGCGCTCCAGCTCCTCCAGCCGCCTCTTCTCCTCCTGCTCCCGCCTCCGCTGCTCGCGCTCCTGCTGCCTCCTGACTTCGCGCTCCCGCCTTTGTTGCTGCAAGGTAAGAGGGGAGCACACACCGCCTTCAGAGCTCCGGGTTGGGCCCCTGGGGCAGCACTGAGGGCAGCCTGGCGCGGTCCAGTTTGCAGCCCTGCCTTCCTACATCCTACAGCACAATCAAGCCCGCGTAAGGGCCAGTCCAAGGGCTGGCCCTCCAGGAGCCCTGACAGCTCTCACTTCGCTCTGCACCCGCCACTCACTGTGCTATGGCAATCAGGGGACAGGGAACTCTTTATTCTTTAGTGTCATTCAATTACCTCAGACCCCTCAACAGGAAAAAAAATGCAGAAAGGAAAAAATATAAGGCAAAATGAGAGCGACAAAGATAAAGGAGAGAAAGATAGGCATCTCCAAGGGCCACAGGCCTCACCACCGTTACTATGAACATTCAAACTCCTTGCTAGACACCTCCTGAGGAGAGCACATGTTCTGCAGAACTAAGAGACTGGGCCACTGTCGCCAGCCAGCCAAGCAAAGCAGCCACCCTGCCTCACCACAGACCGCCCCGCATCCCATCAGCAGCCAGAGGCGCTGTCGCGGTCACAGTGCGGAGCAGTCAGGCACAGCTGTCACCACACAGGAGCTGCCGCTCACGCAGGGCAGGGTCTACCACTGATCAGGCCTCTGCAGACACATGTGAAATGGGGAGGTCCACAGATGCTCTGGAGTGAGGGGAATGCTGTCTAGGCAATGTTCAGAACTGTCACTGTCACATGGACTGCAGCTAGCACAAGCAAAACACTTCGTTTGGCGCATTCGCTCACCCAAGTCAATTAAATGGCTGTCTGCGGCCAGCAATCACACTGGACGGCAGCAGTCCTGGAGGACGCGCAGCCATCGAGTGTCTGTGACACAGGGCTGATGTTACCTAAACCAAGTGTGGCACAAAGCACCAGGTAAGATGCCCACCCCTACGGTGGGCATACAAAGCAGGGGCCATCTGAGCTTACCTAGGCCTCTGCATCCTCGCCCCAACCCTCCCAGCTCACATTCAGTTTAAACGAGACCCAGTGCTCCCCGAGAGGTGAAGGCAGTGTGCTGCACGCAGCGTAACAGGCAGAGGCGCCTGCTCGGTCCGCAGCAGCATGCATCCTGGCCTCTCGTGCCAGGTGCCAGCACCATTCCTGATGTCCTGCGCCGAAGCGGCGCTCAGCTGCGCTGCCTCGCTCAGGACTGGTATATGCTTTCTCCCACTGCCTGCCAGAAGCACAAGCTCTCCGCTGCCACCATGAGCGTAGCAGGCCACAAAAGAATAGACTCACACCCCCGCACACAAAACTACAACCTGCAGGGCCCGACTCCTTCGTGACGTCCTCACACCTACACTGCCCCCAACCAATGCACTTCCCACCTAGCGCTAGAGGGCCTGCATTATAGCTTATCGAACTATGTCTTCAAGAAAATTAGACTACAGTCTGTGTCAACCCCAAGGGCAACTGAAGGTGCGCAGCTTGCTCCACAGCTGAGCTTCCCGGCTCAGCGCCTTTCCGTGTCAGACCTGACCCAGAGCTAGTACTTGAGGGAAAGGGACAAAGGCACAGATGGAAGATTTGAACACAGGGCCATGCCCTGTGGAAAGAGCCCAAGAGACAGCTTCTGGGGCACGGCGGGATCCACTTCTCAGCTGAGCCTCTCTTCTAAGGCCCATTCAAGTAATGCACTCGCTGGGTGACCTGGGGGCTCAGCACCCTGACGACCCCACCACCTCTGCACACAGCTGGGGGGGCACGTTATCCCATTACTGTCAACATCACCCAGGATGGACAGCAGGTGGGATCTGACTCCCCCCTCTACCCTACTTCCACAAGCCTTGCTTAAAACCCCACCTCTGATGTTTCCAGTTAAAAACAATGAATGTAATCTCACACACTAATTTGCACAATTCACTCCTCCTTTCCCAGTTGTCATTGTTGCCAATACCACTTTCATTTTCTCAGGCATTCCAGTGGGATTTCTCAGAGAAAGTTTCTATTGCAATGTTCTGTTCCTCAAAGTCAATACAATACTTAAAACTGAGTTTAGTTAAAAACATACTAACAGAGGGGCCAGCCAGATAACTCAGCAGATTAAAGTATCTGTTTAGGCAGATGCAGGGACTGGGGTTCAGTCCCCCGGGGATGCACTGAGATGGCAACTGAGACTGGGCACAGTGGCGTGCGCCTATAATCTCAGTGCTTGGGAGGCTAAAAACAGGAAAACCACTATGAGTCTGATCTGCGTAGTGAGACCCTGCAGATCCTGTACTAAATACAAAAAATAAAAAATAATAAAATACAAAATATAATAAAATACAAAAAATAATAAAATAAAATACAAAAAATAATAAAATAATAAAATACAAAAAATAAAAAAATAAAAAAGGGCTCCTCCTCAGCCTGTGTGCGCCTTCGGTTACAGGGTATCTGTCACACTGAGCATGTGACATCTAAGACAACCCCTGTGGTGATCTTACCTAATATTCAGCCTTTAAAGTAGCAAGGGCTAAAGAATTCCCTCATGGCAAATCCACCTCTGCTCCTCCAGCTGCCGCCACAGGATCCTGGGGTGAGGGCACACAGGCTTGAACAACCGTCATGACCTCTGCCCTTGGCAGCGGCACATGCTCTATAGGAGCCCCTGAAGATTCTACAGTGGCTCCGGGTCTCCAGTGAGAGACAGTCACACCAAGGCCCATTTCCAAATGGGTAGAGATTCATACAAACGATGCACAATACACACAACAGGAAATGGCTGGTTTGAGAAATAGTAAGTGCCATAGGAATGCAAGGGTGACTTCAAAATGGGCCTTCTCCAAGTCGTAGAGGTAAGATGAGTCACTCCAAACACTACTCACACTTCCTATGCTCCGTGTCAACATGCACAGGGACCCATCCGGTCCATCCAGTCAGCCTAATAGGCGACTGATGTGAAGAAGACTAGCCTCTTGCATTACAACCTCGAAAGCAAATACCAAAATCGAAGTGCAGACTGCTGACAGTGATGCACGTCACCTTAATCTTATACCTGTTACTCCAATCAAACTTAGGAAGGCACTCATGCTGCTGACCTGAGCTGTATGCCAGGCCTCAAACAGCGAACTCTAGCAAGTTTGCCTTTTCAGACTTATCTCGCTTAAGAACAACCAATTAACCCTTCTAAGTTTCTACAAACTGATGTCATTATTATTTTCCTAAACCATTCCTTCTGGAAAATAAGATCAAACAGCCTGAAAAAATGACATGACTCCGTAATGATTTCCAAATCTCTCAAATCATAAAGAGATTTCCTTACAACTCAAGTTCCCCCAAGAATGTCTGGTACATACATGCTTTTCAGCTATGCTTTAGTTACCCAAGTTCCCCATACAAGGTGACATTTAGAGCAACACTTTCATCTCATGATTCTAAACTCTTTGTCAGTTACAGGGCCACCATGCTGAGGCCTATTTAAGCATATGCCCGGGTTCCCACTCGGTCGGCAGAGCCCACAGTGTGCTCCTCCTAGATTTACAGTGTGAACTGCACATGCACACTACCAACCCAAAACTCCGTTTCTTCACATGCAAGTTCTGATGAAGCTGCAGTGTAAACCACTGCCTCTGCTCAAACATAACTCCTTCCTACCTTCATACAAGTAACACTTGTTGAATTAAACACCTTAAAAAATGTAACTTAAACATAACCAACCACTAGACTGGATGCCAAAAGAACACCTGGGAACGTTAAGAGGCTCTCAGAACCAAGAAACCACTTGCTGCAGAACACGTGGCCTCGGCTGTGGGCCCGGCTGCCGGCTGACTGTGAGGCTGTGGACGCCGCAGCAGGAGGCTGGGAAGGCCCTGCGCCCCAGCTCACTCCTGGGCTGAGATGCCGGTGTGCAAGCACAGACCTTTCCGTAGGCAGTGAGTGAGGAGGGAGGAAGCGGTCCCTCATTCTGCAAAGAGCACAGCAGCGCTGCCGTGAAGTCCCTGGGGGAGAAGAGTCCACCGTCCTCCACGACCTCAGCCAGGAAACACACGGCCATTCAGGACATGGTTCATTAATTTCTTTACTGAAAAACTTCTACTTTTCCTGGTGATAAAACTTAGCAGCGATCCAGATCCACTTCACAGAGAAGGTACGTTCTTCTTACTTCTGTTTGATTCTCACTTCTTCCCTATCAATCCAGCCCCCACGCTGCAAAGGCAAGGCTGGGTAAGGCCCTGCGTCACCATGCAGCAGAGAAGCTAAGAGGCCGACTGGGCTCGTCCACATCCCCTCAGCAGAGGAGCACGGATCCTGGAAAGCCACCGTGCCAAGTGAGACTACAGGGTCTGATCTTGCTGGGGAGACTCCTGCTCACACCTGCAGAGAGGGTGGGGCGGAAGGCAGCGGCCCAAAATGGGTGGGCGTGGGGAGCCGCTAAGGGACCAGCAGCTTCTCAGCCAAGGCCCTCACTTGAGTTCAGTGACAACAATTTAGGATTTTTTTTTCCTCCGAATACCTTCAGGGCAGGAAAGGAAGCATTATTTTCTTTTCTTTTCTTTTTTTCTTTTCTGGAACGGGGGTTGCACTCAGGCCCTTATGCTTGTCACGGAAACGCTTATTCCACTGAGCCATCTCCCGGACAATGAAAACAATTTAGGCTTCAGAGTATATCACGGTCTTTGTAGGTTAGGATTAGAAAGGGACGAATTTTTGTTTCTTTTTTCTTTTTTTTAAGAAAAGGTTAAGTTTTGGGCATGCCAAATCAGAAGTTAGATTTCTCACCCTACCTACATTAAGAACAACCCTCATGTACAGTTTTAAGAGTGTGACATCCACAGCACCAGACTTACTGCAAAAGAATCTCTACAAAAATCCATTGTCCTTACCCACCAATCTCGGGCCATAATAAGATTATAGCCAGACGCGCTTTTTCTACTGAACTAACTCCTCGGGCCCTAGCCAGACAAATAGGAAATCTACTTACATATACAGCAAGTTCAAAATTATATCCAAGGTAGGCTGCCTGAAGGAGCTCAGCTAAACTTCACTTGCTACTCAAGCTTTTTCCAGAATAACACTTTTAGTATTTTTAGTAAGCTCAGCCAAACAGCGCGGGCTCAGCAGACAGGTGGCTGGTGGGGAGGCACAGGCACCAAGTCACGAGTGGATGAGAAAAAGATAAGACATACTTCAATCTTTTGAAAAACAAGACATGCCCACAAACAAAAAGGAAAACTGGCATGCGAACAACATTCTGAGGAAAACTTAGGTAAAACAACATTCTCTACGTGCTCTCCATGTGAAAGGCATGAAACGTGGAGCAGGCACGCATCACCCTGTGGGAATTCTTCTGGGCCATGACACAGGATAAGCATAGCAGCAAGTGTCCCCCATCAAACGACTGGGAGCAGTGTCCTGGGGACCGCAGCGAGGGACAGGCGTGCCTTCCAGTGGGAGCTGGACTGCATGAGCCCGGCATTCTCCTTTTTTCTTGAATGCTCCAAAAGCAAAAGGTAAACAGAAAAGACCTCCTTTCCTTTTTTTTTGCAGAAGTGGAGATTGAACTCTGGCCCTTGCACTTGCCAGGCAACCACTTATTCTACTGAGCTATCTCCCCCGCCCCAAGACCTCCTTTTCAACACAGCCAGAAAACATGTAAGATACTTGCTAAGGCTTTAGCAGACCCAGCCAACACGGGAGCCAAGGAGAGTAACAGAAACAAGAGGCGTTGGTGGCAACAGTTCTTGGGCATGGAGGGACATGGACACACACACAGCTCCTGAAAGATGACGAAGGGCCCACAAGCTTGAGAAAGAGGTGAGGCTGGCAAGAAAAACCGAGGGGCCGCGAGCCCAGCTTCGCCGCAGCTGCAGAGACAGGAACGAGCGTACTGCACTTCCTGCACCTCGACTAACTGCTTCTCGGCAGTGCCCCGTGAGTGAGGCTGGCTGTGCCCACCGGTCTCACTCACTGAAGAAGGGCTTGACACCCTGACACAGTGTGGCTAAGTCCTTTGTGTCAATAAAGGACTACAACCACTGAGAGCCAAACGCTCCCAAGTAACCTCTCTGGGACCCAGAGTGTGAACCCTGCATAACTACCGAGAGGCAGGCTGCTCAGACCCACCTGCGACTGTTCAGGAGCAAAGAGGTGTGCGAGGGGCCCTGAGTTTAAATTTAAAGGACTAACCAAGGCAGGTGAAGCACCAACTCCCCTAACTCACCAGCAGCTATTTATTTAACAAAGTAGTCTTCTCCTCATGCCGAAGCCCTCCTGCACACTCACCACCTGACCCGAGAGGGGCTGGGCACTCCCCTGCCAGTGCTATTCCCGCGAGGCCCAAGGGCGTGAGGGGCCTTGAGCCACAGCCGGCTACAGGGCAGGGCCACTGGCCCGGAAAGCCCAAATGAGCAGGACGGCACATTAGCACCGCTCAGCCACGCAGCAGGTCCTGCTCCAGCCGGTCACGTGATCACGTGTGGCACCTCCTAACACACTGGGGTCTCAAACACCGGGGAAAATCTTAACAATGGCATTACCAGAAACTGCCAAGGCAGCGGGGCAGTGGAATAAAGACCAGGCTGCCCCTCCACAGGGAGGGGGTGGCCCCCTCTTCCTCTGCAAAGCCCAGAGAACACCACGTTCCTTAAGTGCTCATCTCGCCAAGGGCAAGGGACAGACTCTTAAGTGTAGAGAACAGGACAAGGCCGCCCTGCCCCAAGTGCTGTTCAGGAACTTGGCCGGCAACACCTGTTGTTACTTAAATTAAACTCCGAAAACTATCAAACAGGGCTTTGCTGCTGTTGGGTTCCTTTTCTACAGAGAAACACAAAGGTAAAACACTAAATGTGTCTGGATTAAATGGAAACAAATGATCACTGAGAACTGTATGGCTGTGAAATTCACAGCCAAAGACCTCAAGAAAAGCAACGCAAAGGCCCACTGACACCCAAGCAGGAGCCCGGGAAGGATGTATTTCTCCACACCAGAAACAGAAAGGCTTAGGAGCCTGTTGCCAGCGCGGGCACTGTCGTCTGGTTCCACGCGTGGGACCTACCTCCTGCTGTGGCTCAGAGCTCAACCTGAAACCTTGCTCTCTGAATCCCTCCCTCTCAAATCTACCTATAGTTGAGACATTTGGAGAAAAACCCTCCTCATGTGACAGTCTGAAGTTGTCACATGAAAATGTGACCTGGGGGCCGAGAGTGGAAAAGAAAGCAGGTGGAGGCTGAGTGAGTCAAGTTAGCCACAGGGAAAACTTCCTTCTTGCTTCTAAGACAGGGTCTTGCTCTCTAGTCCAGGCCTGCCTTCAATTCACCACGCAGTGCAGGCTGACCTAGGCTCTTGGCAGTCCCTGCAAGGCAGTGGGATTAAGACGGGCACCACACGTCCAGCTTACAAGCTGAGGGCTGCCACCGTGGGGACCAGAACTCTGCACCTTACAGGGCACCCACCAGGCCCCAGAAACAGGTCCTCAAGCTCCCTCAGGAGGAGCAATGGCGTCCTCAGAGTGGTCACGCAAGGGCAGGGCTGGGGCTGGCTGGAACACTGGACAGGTGCGACGGGGCCATCAGGCAGGTGCCTCCTACCTCTTCCAGCCGCCGCCGCTGCTCCTTCTGCTGCTCGATGCGCTTCTGCCGCTCGGCCAGCAGCTGCCGCTTGTACTCCTCCTGCTCCCGGAGCTGCTGCTCCTGCAGGAGCTGCTGTCTCCGCAGCGCCTCGGAGCGCTCCTTGTTCTCCTGCTGCAGTCTCAGGAAGTCCCGGCGCAGGGTGGACTCCCCAGGCACGTTGACAATGGAGCTGCAGGGAAGTGGAGCTTCAGGGGCGCCCAGGGGGCAGTAGCACCAGTGCTCTCTTCGTCCATTCTCCCGAGACAGGCCTGCCCACAGGGTCCAGGCTGGCTCGGATCTCAGCAATCCTCCCACCTCAGACTCCCAAGTGGGGAGATCAGGACACGGCTCCTACCATTCAGTAATGGCGAAGGCTGAAGTCACCTTCCTCCTCCCACCCACTGCCTTCCTTCAGTGAAGAGACACTTCAGTGCTTGGCCGCTCAGCCTTGCCTGGTCCTTGCCTGTTCATTCCCCTGCTCCCCGGGCCCTGCCCAGTCCCAGACCCGGCCAGCAGCTGCGCCCATGTGAGTTGCAGGGGTAGGTCACTGTGCAGACAGGCCAGTGGCTCCCCAACTCCTGGCGCCCCCACTTCTTCAGAATAATATGGTAGCAAACAAACCCCCATCCAAAAATATACTGTTTAATGGCAGGCCAGATAGCTCAGTGAACTAAAGCACCACAGGCGGAGCACAGGGGCCGGCCTCTGCATGCAGTGCAGGGCTGAGATGGGGCTTGAGAATGGGGTGGTGGCGCGCACTGTGCAGCCCCAGCACATGGAGGCTGAAAACAGGAGAAACACTACGAGTCCAATCTATGTACTAAGACCCTGTAGACCCTGCACTAAATACATTAAAAATAACTCATTAATATTGCTGAAAATCAGTGGAAAATCCTCTACAACTGTGAGTTTCAAGCAGACTCATTTATTCTGTCTAAGAAGAAAGCACTGCTGCGCCTCCTGTGGTCCCTCCTGACAAGCTCCCGTCTTCAGGCCTCTCCAGATGCACCCTTCCTCTGCCCAGTGAAAGTCCATCCACACAATCTGCTCTGACTCAAGCCAGCGGGGGCTCGTCCAGGCCGGCTGGCAGCCCCACTTCACTGCACACTGGGAAGCCAGGAGCAGCACATGCAGGCCACAAACTGGGCACACCCTCACCCGGGAAACCAAGGGCCAGTAACCACACAGGGAAGAGTGGAACCGCACAGAGGACCAGGCCATGAGGTCGTCAGTGCTCAATGAGGGCCCCTCTTGTCACCCACGACAGACCCAGGGCAGGGTCCCATCGTGAGTCCCAACACAATCCCCCTTTCCAAGTGACCCCCCTTTCCAGGATAGCACGGCTGGAGCACTGGTCAGTGATCTGTGATCCCTTCCCAGGAGCCCAGGCCTTTGGAACCTGCCGCTGGGGTACAGCTGAAGCCCTCCAGGACAGCCACTGCCTGCGCCTGGCCTTACCTCGGCTCTCCTTCCTGCTCAGGCAC
>NDGN011413736.1:0-19716 GCA_002564285.1 Tympanoctomys barrerae
TATATATATATATCCTTTTTATTCTTGATTTTTCTGTAAAAGTCCAGTGTGCTGAGGCTTTATCCTTTCTTAAGACCACTGCAGCCCCTTAGTGTGGAGCACAGAGCTGCCCAGGAGGCGCCTCTCACTTCACACTGCCTCCTCCCTTTTGCGTCTCCTCATGCTAACAGCAGCCTAGGTGACCAGAATATGCTGGACCAATAAAGGCAAGCGTGGAGCTTCTGTAGTGTGGAGATGCTGTCGTGGTCCGTGAGGCTGCCTTAGACTCTTGGAATCACTCTGATGGCTCATCTGTCCCGCACACTTTCACTGAGGCCTGCACTGCATTGAAAGGCCAGCTGAACGCTCCAGGGATTCGCTGGCCCCGAAGAGCCCTGAGAGCACAGCTGATCAAGCAGCACATGCCGGTCATATCCAAGGAGTGCTGTTTCTTGACAGGAAGGGCTAATGGTTCCTGGCCACTTGGCCGAGGCCATGGTCCCCTTGAGCATGCCCGTTTGTTCTGGAAGCTGTCTCTGGAGGTGTTGCACTCTTGTACTTGCTCAGACCGAGCTATCTCTGCTGTTCAAGGATTGAAAAATCCATTACACAGTTCCCATACGTTAGTGTGTTGTGCTTGTGTGAGATACGTGTGGAGCTGTGTGTGTGTGAGGTGTCTTCTCACTGTTGTTTGAGAACACAGGAAGAGTAGTGGCAGCTTTAGGGAAATGAGGCGGAGAGAAGCTGGGAGCAGAGTCCATTTACTGTAAAGTAGATGCACATCTGATGTTGTATCTCATTCTGACAGATTACGGTCTCCTCCACAGGTGGTTGTTATCAGGCAACAAAGATACTTAGTGTCCCGGGTTAGGATGCAAATTATAAGCACAGATTCAGTAAAACATGTTCTGCAGGCACACTGGAGTTCATATTTGTATTTGAGAAGGACACAGTTTACTGACAAACCAGTGCCTATCATAAACACAAAACATAGCTTTAGTGTGCAGGCTTTTCTGCCTTTACTTTCATAGAGGGTTCATTATTGTTAATCTGACATGTTTTGGGGGTGGGTCATCCACTGCTTTTATTTAAGTAAATACGCTGGTGTTTCCTACTGCCTTTGATTGACCCCCCCCCCCAAAAGTGATTTTGCCGCTGCGTTTTGAGCATGGCCAGTCATTTTTACCCCAAATGATGACAGCGGATTTGCATGCCCTGCCTCTGAGTGAGAAAGCATGCTCTACCTATGCAAACAACCGATGCAAAAGGCTATACTAAATGTTGTTCCAAGAACACAACTCTTAAATTGTGGAGCTCTATTTTTGACTTTGTAATTTTTAAAATGTAGCTTAATCAGTGCAGATGAGCATGACTGTGACTTCTTGATTAGCTTTGCTTATATTTCTTTATTGATTTTTCTCTTATCATTGGCGAGATTATTTGTAAAATAAATATTTTGTGGGCAGGAGTGGAATTAGGTATGTTGAGCATACGTTGATGTATATACTGTATTTAGCCTGAAAACTTTCCTAAAGTATTTTGTTCTAAAAATAACCTGCCATTTTCTATAGATTTTAATTTTTTATATCTTCTAGGGTTCTACCGTGGTCACAAGGAACGAATGTGGCTTCAAATCGTGCTAACAATTTAAAAATGCTTTTGTAGCCACTTAAAGCTGTTTTGGAAAGCTTTGGCGCTTCCCTCCACTGGGCACAGTAAGAACAAGGCTTTCACAGCTACGGTGGTGGTGTGCGCTGGATTTGAGTGCAGATCCACCTGATGCTCATTTAAAACCAGTGTTTTCCATTTGGGGAGAGAGGTTCATAGCTGATGTGGGCTTTTCGCCTCTCACACGCATCCTCTGAAATTCTTGGGCTTGTTCTGAGTGACTCGTCTTTGGTGGCACCAGCATTCACGAAGGTGATCAGGGGAATTTCTAATGTCTGGGTGCCCCTGCCAAGCTTTCCACCTGATTCATGGAGAGGTGGGTCCCAGAATTACCACGTACCCTGAGGTTCCTGTGTGTTCATAATTTGCAGTCAGGATTAAGAACCGCTGTGATTCACCGCCGCCTTGCCAAGCGTTATGGTGAGCACCACTGCCAGGCGGAGTACTCAGGAGCGACTCCGACTGCTCGGCTCTTCTGGAGAGGAAGCCGGAAGGACGGCTGGTGTCAGTATCCTGTGGGAGGAGCGTGGAATGTGGCGCGTCCTGCGGTGGGCCCTACCGGCCAGCGTGCTGGGTGGGCCTTTCCGCCGCTAGAGCGGCAGCGTGACAGGCAGGTCTGTGTGCTTCCAGAGCCTTTCCCCTGGATGCCGTGGGGCTGGGGGGTTGAGACCATGGGCAGGGGCACTCTAGATTAGAAAATGTGGAAGAAGAAACTAGAAAACAACCTTTCAGGCCTTGCAAAACCTGCCCCTGCTTTTGATAGAACGATTGCCTTTTTGTAGTGATGACCGTAGCACCTCCCAGGCTGCTGTGGTTCCCGCTGCTCCAGAGCAGTGTCTGGAATTCCTTCTCATCTGGAAACAAATATGAAATATTTTACTTGGATTTTTTTTCTTTTGGTAACTCTTGTAATTTTTTCATGTAATTTTTAAAAAGTCAAGTAGCACACATCCAAAACTGGCCAGTGAATGCTAATTTACAGAGGCAAGTGGGATTTAATGTCAGTCTGGGGTGAGTGGAGTGCACCGCAGCATCTGCGAAACGATCTGCCGTGCTCGGGGGCTTCATCTCTTTTGAACATTGTGCTGCCTACAAGTACAAACACGGTTTAGCTGGTATTTTCAGCATTTCAAGCGAGAAGGGAAAATTCAGGCTGGAGGCGCTTCTGTAGGCAGGCCCTCCGGAGCAGAGACGTGGTGCGCCACGGAGATGCAGCGTGAGCCTTCCTCGGTGCTATTCTGACGGGGTGGCGGCGCGACCCCGAGGCAAGGCGGGCAGTGCTTCCGGCCGAGTGCTCGCGCCCTTGGCGCTGGCGGTCACGTGGCACGGAGCTCTGCTCGCCAGACGTGCCTCTCCCCGCTGGCTCGAGTCGGATCCAGGACCCATTCCAAGAGGTCTCTCGAGGGGACGCTCGCTCGCTCACGCCGGGGTTTCCTTAGTCGGCCTGAAAGCTGCATGTCATGTCACTGTACACAAAGAGCTTCGACGTCATTCATGCACCATCGAAAATCCTGAGTGGTTTTCTTTAGTTGTGTAATAAAGTGCAAGGCAGGATGCCTTTCCTAGTGGCTGGAAAAAGCATCTTACATTTTAATTATTTTCGACCAAGTGCATGAGATGTGTCACTGACTTCTGTTATTTATTTGTATGTTTTATTATTCAAGGTGTATGCACTTTTAAGAAACAGAATTTATATTTTTATGTTTAAACATTTTATTTCCGAAACAGCAGTTATTATGTAGTATGCAGTTGGAATTAAGAGAAAAGTGGAAATGTAATAAAATACAATAAATTTATTCCGTGACTCCCTCCTCAAGCCGTATTCCTCTGTTCTCCCTCCTCCAGCCTGCGTCTTTTTGGTGTTGACTAATAACGTTTGCTCCATCGACATACATAAAACGCTTTTCAGTTGCAGTGTTAGGTGTGAAGAAGCAAGCTAAAGATACCTTAGTCTACCTGAAAGTTTAAGCCCACGTCTGTGCTTCCGTAGTTGTCACAATTAGTAATTATGTGGCAGAGCAGAGGCAGTTTGTCCTGGGCCGTGGAGCCAGGCAAGAACTCACTGGTTCAGGTCCAGCGGACTTTTAGCATTCTGTATTTTTCCTGCCCCACCAAACGTTTATGGTGGGAGAAAATAGCAGCAGAAAAGGGACCACTCTTTCTCTCCCCATCTTGCCCCTGAGCACAGTGCTGCGGCATGTAGGTGTCCGCTCTGAGGGCCTCAGTGGTCTCTTCCTTCTCTCAGGACTGAATGGCCTGCTGGGGATGTCACATCACCTATGACCACTTGGGGGTAGTGGACGCCCTTATCATCACATATATTGGTGGGGTCCAGCCTGCAGGTTCCTACCTTGCCTCCGGGCCTGGGAAGTGCCAAGGTGAGCTCGTGTATCAGCGTGGGTCTCTGCTCAGGTGAGGACCCCAGCCGTCCGCCATGTGTTCCCGACACACGAGTCGGGGTCACAGGACATCTGGTTTCCTGAAGGCCCAGCATTGTGGGGTTTAGCGTTGGCTGACCCAGTGCTGGTGTGAGCCTCGTGCCGTGAAGGCCCAAGGCACAGCACTTAGGTTATTTTGTTTTCCATTTATGTGTTTGGCCCAGGGTCTCACTACACAACTCAGACTTGTGGTGCTCCTATTTTCAGTCTCCCCAGCACTGGGATTCCAGGCCTGGGCCACCACGCCCAGTGGCAGGGCCGGTGCGGTGTGCTTGTGGGACCAGGGATTGAAACACAACACTTAGTTTTAAATGGTGAGATTTTGCTATAATTTCTATTAGAGAATTTAACTGTGTAGCATGTTAGTAATTTAAGAGACTTCATACACTGGAAGTGTTCATGTGTCATAAAACACGTAGGTTTAGAAGTGATACAAATATGAAAGGTGATTTTTCGCCTTAGAATTTGGAGGGTTATTTTTACGTTGGTCACCATCTCCAAGTCCTGAGGAAAGCAGTGTGGTGAGCTCCTGGCCATGGACCACGGGCTCCCGGGTGTTAAGGAGCCCCGTAGAGACTGCGGGCCCCTGGCTCACTTGGCAGGCGGCAGAGTGTGGCCCAGCCCCAGAGCCCGCTGTTACCTGCCTGGGTCCCAGGCTTCTACCTGTGGATGCCTTGGTTTTCCTTGGTGGCTCAGTCCCCATTCTCAGGTCTCTGCCTTGGCTGCCTGGGAGTTCCTCCTCTCCGGAGATATCGGGTCTGCCTCATGCCAGGCCATGGGCCTCCATTCTGATTTGCTCTGATTTTGGCCCGCTGTCTGGTACTCCTAGTATCTGCTGCATAGAGAGGAGAGGATTTTTGCATGTGTAGCCCAGTAGCATCTCACCTCAGGTGTTCCACCTTTTGGAGATACGGCATTAGCTTGGCTTGCTCTTTGGATTGATAATTGCTCCATCATTCTTGAGCCAAGTAGAAAGGCGAGGGAGCCATTAGCAGTCAGAGTCTGGCTTCCCTGGCACGCAGCCTGAGGCCTGAGGCGTCTTCTCTGTCCCCTGTGCCTTTCCTTACGGATCCCATCTCCAGAGCTCAGGGAGAAGTAAGGCGGCCTGTGCCCTCTGGGGTGGACAGCGTGGTGCTCTTTGTCATGCACCTGTGAAAGGCCACAGGAGGTCTTGGGCAAGGTGCTGCTCAAGCCCTGCCTTTCACGGTGCCCTGTGTGGCCAGCAGTGGGCGCGAGAGCCTACCGAAGGGCCTGCTGTCTGCTCAGGTCCAGGAAAGTTCTGCCCTTGGCTCATTGTTCTTCCCCCGAGACCTAGAATGTTCTGAGGTGCCTAGTGGCTCTCCCTGCACTTCACGAGCATTTTGTTCAGTTCTGCCTTCCTGGACTCCTTTTCAAAACAGGGCAACCCACTGTGGTCTCCTTTCTCCTTGCAACCTGTTGCTTATGACCAGCAGACCATACGCTAGCTCATGGGAGAACAGGCAGATTGGCCTGCTATCCAGGGGTGTGGGTCTTACCCACTTGCTGGCTTGGCAGCTGATAGGTGGACCTGATTGTCTGAGTTGGCCTTCCTGTGGACTAGATGGAATAAAAGCCCTGTATGTAGAGTCTAAGACTGAGAATGGTGCCTCTCAGGCACGCAGCAAACGCTGGACACAGAGTGGGCTGTGCGTGGAGTTTGGGGAGCGGGCTACCCTTCTGAGTCCCAAGGAGCAATGGAACGGCAGGGGAGCCCCTTCCTGGTGGACTATAAGCCATTTTTTTTTTTGCTCCTCGAATCCTTCAGGGCACTTTGGCTGGCTGGAGTGTTGTGGGGATCGAACTGCAGCAACCTGATGCTGACAGCTTTGTGGAAGCAGCCACTTAAAGGACTGAGCTAGGGCGGGGCCCCCGCTGGTGGACTATAGACAGGAAGCAGGTGATGGGGAGGGACAGGAAGTCATTTAGGACCTGGTACATTTGTTCTAAAGTGTATGACGCTCCAGGAAGAGATTCTAATTTGGGGGAGGAAAGACATGCAGTTTGTACCTAGCACGGTTCCACATGACATCTGTGTGGTGCTGTGGAGCCCAGCTGGGAGTTGGCTGCAGCCCTGGGATGGAGAGGAGGGAAGGGCGCCTGGAGAGGTCCGTGCTCCCTAGCCCAGGAAGAGGTGGGGCCAGTGTACTGATAGGCTGCTCAGCTCTCCGTGCCTCGGATCCCACAGCTGTAGCGTGCACATAGGGCTATCCGTGTGATTACTGAGAAGCTTGGCTGGGTTTGCTTGGTTTGTGTTTCATATAATTTCTAATGCATTTATTGCACTCTCTCAGTGTGACATTTGCCCCACTTGTTTTGTGTCTGTTTTTCGCTTTTCATTCAAGCCTGTATTTTTAGAATTCTAGCTTTTGCTGTTGTTTGCTAGTTACTCTGTTGCTCTTTTTAGTGGTCATCCTTGTGCTGTCCACATGCATTCAGGAGTAAGAAAAAGTAGTAGATTCTTTTCACCCCTGTGGAGATTTGCTGCGCCGGAACACTGCTCATCCCTTTTCCTTTGTTCTCATGCACTAGGGTTAGGATTCTAGGTGCACGTAGCTGTATTTAGCTAACAGCATTGCTACCGTCCCATAGGCAGTGTTCCCTTCATTTGCTGGTGTGCTCACTCTTCGTTGCCTGCTACTCTCTTCTGCACCTCCACGTTTCTGCCTAGCATCTTTTTTCTTCTGCCTGCGAACCTGATGTTTCTTTTTAAGGCTATGTTCGTGATGCATCTCTTGCCTTTCATTTGATTAGAAGAGTCTATTTTGACTTCACTTTTGAAAGGCCTTTTCTCTGAAAGTAGAACTCCTGCTGGGAAACTTTTTCCTTTAATTTTCATCCCATGAGCTTCTGTCTTTCATTACTTATGTTGATGATCAGTCATAAGCTTTTGCTGAATCTTTGAAGATACGTGAGGGTTTCTTCCTGCTGGCTTTGTTTGTTTCTCGGCTGCGTTTCGGTGGACCTAGATGTGTGCATATTGTGTTTTGTTCTTATCTCCTACTTCATGAATCAGACTTGGAAACTACACAACTACTGTTGCCTTAAATGTTGGTTCTAACCCACTTTTCTAACCTTTTCCAAGACTGATACCGTGGTACTTGCCAGATAAAATAAAGAAATCCTATCAAGTTCGTATTTCTGATGGTGAGTACATTTTCAGAAGAAGCATGTCCAAAATTTTGAATGCACTGGGGAGATAGCTCAGTAGAATAAGTGCTTGCCTGGCAAGCGCAAGGGCCTGAGTTCAATCCCTGATCCCGCAAAAAAAAAAAAAAGTTGAGAGGAACTACCCGCTCAGGCCCCCCTCCTGTCCCTCTCTTGGACAGGAGTGTTCTTTCTCTCAATAAATATATTCTCCAAAAAACCCACCAGAAACCCCCAAAATTTTGAATGCATATATGCAGTCCGCTCTGTCTTATGACAGATGCCTCAGGGACCTTACAAAGAGGAAAGGGTTTTTTGGGCCTAGTGTTGAAGTTTCTGTTGATGGTCGCCTGGCTTCTTGCTCTGCAGCCTGAGGCAGCTCCTCATCCTGGTGGGAGTGCAGGGTGGAACAAGCTGTCCATATTGGCAGCCAGCAAGCCAACAGATAGGACAGAGGCCATAGTTCCAGTGTCGCCTTACAGGGCGCAGCCCTAGTGACCCAGGTTCCTTCCACTAGGCCCCGCCTCCTCAAGGTCCCAGACTGCCTCCCAAAAGGCTCATCTGTTAAGAGAAAGGCCTTTGGGAAAGTTATTGAGTATGGGGTGCTACATTCATCAGTGGATCGATCGTTGATGAGTTCAGAAGCTGACTGCCGCAGGAGGCGGGGCTTGGTTGAGGTGGGTCGCTGGGGCATGACCTGGAGGATGTATCCTTGTCTCTGGTGTCTTCCGTTCTCCCTGCTTCTTGACCATTGTGAGCCCCTCTCTTCTGTCAGACCTTCCACGAGGTCCTTCCTGCCTTAGCACTGGCTGGCGATGGACTGAATCTTCTTAAATAGATGAGCTAAAACAAACCTCTAAGCTAGGAGTGTTGGGTATTGGGTCCACTTATGGGCGGGACTAAATGCCCATCTAGTTGTATTATCAATTTTGGTTATTGTGTTTTTCAGCTCTGTAGTTTCCATTGGGTTCTCCACAGAGTCTAGATTGATACAGTTCTCCATCTGCTTGTCTGTTTTCTTAAAGCCTGTAGTAACACTAGTATTGAGTCACACGTGCACTTCTTTCTACAGTCTGTGTTTTTTTGTTCTGCTTCTTGGCTAGGCATTGTGCAGGAACAAAGCTTTAAGGGTGCTGGGTGGTGGCATCTTTTCTGCGGAGAGAACTCAACCTATTCCTGGTTGGCAGCTAGGCACCGAGCTGACTGAAAACTCAGTTGTGCTACTTCTCTTCTCACTCACTCATTCCTGTAGTTCCGGAAAATGAACTTAGAGCTTGGTGTTGCGGTACATCCGACCCTTATCATGTTTTGTGTTGTTTTTGCTTTTGGAGGCAGAGTCTGGCTGAGTTGCTTGGGCGAGGCTCAGAATTGAAGTCCTCCTGCATTATGCTCCCGTGGCCCTCCACGCCTGGCTGGGCTGTACTTTCTAAAGACGCGTGCCTATTTTCCGGTCAGTGGTGTAAGTACTTGCTCTGTCATTCATTCAAGGATGCCTACTATGCCAAGCACCATCTGGGACTTGGGCTGCATCAGCAACAAAACAAAACAAGAATTTCTCCCTTACTGGAGTTTATCTTCTAGTTCACTGGCCTAGAATTTCATCACAGAAAATAGGTGAGAACCAACTGCATCTGGGACTAGCTTCCTGAGGAAGTGAGAGGTACGGGTAAGCTGCTGTTAGTGTGGAAGCCTGGAGCCGTGGCGCATGCCTGTAATCCCTGCACTTAGGGATGCTGGGGCTTGCAAGTTCATGTCCTGTCGGGCAGATTAGCAAGACTGTGTCCCAGAATGAAAAACTTAAAAAACAAAAACAACAAAAACCCCTGAGGTTGTAGCTCAGTGGTAGAGGCCCCGGGTTTGATACTCTAGTACCAGGAAAGGAAACACAAAAACAACCACCAGGGTGGAGGACTGCACCATTGCACCTCATTTTCTGTTCCCCTCCCCCATACCCACAACCCAGACTTCCTGTCTCATCCATCTGCATTTCTCCTAAGGCCCCACCTTGTGTGTAAGTGTGCAGGCCTTGCTCGCCTCCACTTCTGCAGTCCCATCTACACTTGCTTGCCCGCTCTCCACTGACAGTGCCCACGTCTGAGTCCCTGGGCTCCTGTGTTAGCCAGCCATCTGTCTTGGTCTATTCTTGTTGCTCCAACAAAGTGCCTTTCGTAACTTATAAGCAGTAGAAATGTATTGCTGTTGGCTTTGGGGGCTGGGAAGCCCAAGGTCGAAGTTGCAGTGAGGTCAGTGTTTGGGAAGGGCGTGCTCTTCAGAGATTGCATTGGGTTCTGCTCCGAGTCCTCACTGTGCCTGGCGAGCAAGATCCCTCGAGGGCACCCTCAGCGTGGTGAGGGCACCGGTCCTAGGCTTGAGCCTTGTTTCCGTCCCCTGTGGGTGTCCGCTCAGCGCGGCTTCTGCATCTGAATGGGTGGGGGGCAGCATATAGACCGTGGCACTCCTCACTTCAGACACGGGATCTTCCTTCTGTGTCTTGAACACAGCTTTGGCAGCTGCTGTTGGCTCGGCTAGGAATCCTCTTCCTCTGGCCTTGCATGTGGCAGGTCCTTCGTCCCCTCCAAGGGACCTTCTAAGTTCCCGAGGCCATCATCTCTAATGCAGCTGTCTTACTCTGTGGTAATGCCCCACTTTATTTGAATAGTACTTCTCAGTTCCTGAACCCCGTGTTCACTGGTTTGTCATCTGCCATCCTCTGTGACTCCTAGTTACTGCAAGAGCCACATCTTGGACCTGGCTTTTCTTCAATGCAGGTGTGGCGCTTCGGATTTCTTCGGCTATAGGAAGCTGAACATCCAACCAAAGTAGGCTCCACTCTTTTTAGTTAAAAAAAAAGATTTATTTTTGTGGTACTGGGTAGTGAACCCAGGAGCTTTGCGCTGAGCTACATCCCCATTTCTTTTTCTTTTTCTTTTCTTTTTTTTTTCTTTAAGACAGATTCTTGCTAAATTGCTAAGTTGCCAAGACTGAGTTTGAACTTGTGGTCCTCCTGCCTCAGCTGCAAGTGCGTGCTACCATGCCCAGTTCACTGTTTCAATTTACTCCCATGCATACGAGCTTCAGAAAGTGAATAACTTAACCTGTAAATTACAGAAATAAAAAGTGGTAGATCTCGGGTATGAACCATGAGCTTAGGGCTGTTTACGTCAAAGCTCTTTCCTCCCACATACTGTTTCAATAGTGTTTAGTACATTAAATCGCAAAATGCAGTAATCAGCTGCTTTTAGTAATGTGGTTATTAGATGGCGACTCCTAGACTGTTAGTGCTCTTCTTTGTAATCACTTAGTAATTTTTACTATAGCAAATTCAGAAATGATGAAATTTCTACATTTTGGTAACATAGAAGAGCCTCTGTACCTCGATTTTTTTTTAGAGCATAAACTTTACATTGACGTAAAAGTCCCAGAGACAGCGCAGTGATGGCCGTGTGCCCTTCAGCAAGGCTCCCTCGTGTCAGCAGCTGGGATAACTACAGTACAGTGACTAGAGCCGGAGATTACCCCGGTGCGGTTCTGTTGGCCAAGCTACCGATCGTATCTGGATTTCTTCCACCTTACGCTGGGGGCTTTTTCTGCTCAGAATCCAGTCAGTCGCACACCCGACTGGACTGCCCGTAGTTCTCAAGCCTGCACAGCTCCTCCAGCTCTCCTGCCTTTCATGACCTTGGCATTGTGAGGCATGCTAGCTGCTCGGGTGCCCTTTGATTCTGGGCTTGTTCTGCGCATGCTTGTGTGCTGGTTGAGGTTTTGAGTTTTGTCCCAAGAAATCTACATAAGCAATGCGTCGTTCTCTGTGCTTCCAGGGAGTGAGGACTCGCACTAGCAGTGCTGTGAGTCCTGATCGGTTGGTCAGGGTGAGGCTCACCCTTCACTGCACACTTGTTTTTTCATCGTTATTGTATGTCTTTGAGAGATATAATTTTTTTCAGGCCATGCAAAATAATCCGTTTTTCTTGAACTCAGGGCCTACTAACCCGGCAGTGTGGACCCTGTTTGCAGCAGTTTTTATGGCTGTCACTGTTGGTGAAGGAGGGCTGCTTGGGGCTGCTGCAGGCTGGCTCGTGGCCTGGGCGACGTCATCAAGAGCCAACACTGTGCTCTGCTTGCCAGCAGGTTTGTCTTCAGCTCAGGTTACCCGTGCCTGGCCGCTGGGGCTATGCATGTGACGTCATCTGACTTAAGGTGATGGTATCTCCTCCACTCATGTCTCTTAACCAGAACACAGTGTTGCCCAGAACCGCCTCCGCTCCAAAGACCTTCCCTCAGACCCCATTCCAAAGGATCTGGGGCGTCAGCCTGTGAGCAAGGTGCAAAGAAGGTAAAGGAAGGGTGGCCTTTCCAGCTGGGGTGCGGCTGGAGCGGAGCCAGGCACAGGAACCAGCGGGGAGAATGTCCAGCGGGCAGCCGTGGCGCCTGCCGCCTTGCCTAGACCACAGCTGTTGCGGCAGCGTCCCGCCCTGCACCTGCTGATGCTAAATAAATCAGTGTGGAGGGGATGAGGTTCTTTGTCTGTCGCCTGGAAGTTTATAACCTGCCGCAACCTGCAACGTCAGTGTTCTTGACCATGGAGTCAGAGAAAGGGGTGTGTTAGAGAGTAGATTAGGGGAGTGGCGAGGTCAGCGTGGCAGCCCAGCTGGCCACGTCGGGCCCGGCTGGATGGCACCCTTGCTGCGTCTGAGTCCCCATTGGGTCTGCTGTCCTCTACCGAAGCCTGGGAGAGACCTTGGAAGGCACTTGAGGGGACGGCAGCGGGGACATCTCGCTAGGCCCTGTCACCTCTGCCCCAGAGGTGCTCAGAAGGAGAAGGGCTGGAGGAGGGCTCTGCTCTGTGGACTTAGAGTCTTGCTCCAGGGGCTCTGTGGCAGCTTGGTAGCTTGTTTGGTAAATAATGATATTGTTATAAATATTTAATAAGTCAGGGGACTGCAGCGCATGAAAATTGATGAGGTCCCTGGGTGGGAAATGCGGGCTCCTCTACGAGTGCTCCAGAGGAGGCAGTTAGAGTCTGGCGTCTACTCGAGCTGACACCTGGATTTGTGGTAGGGCTGATGAACGGCTGGAGAAATATTCTCCATGTTTAGGAAGCATCAATCCATCATGCTGGAGCTCGGGCCGAGGGAGGAATGCGCGGCCATCAATACCGCCGTGTTTATTAAGCGCCTCGCGCTGCGGGAGACGGCAGCCCCCGCGCTGGTCCGGGAGCAGCGCCTCTGGAAAGGGCACGGCGGCTCCGTGATGGACGACTTTAATAAGCAGCCGCTCGGAAGTACCTTCAAGTAAGAAACTAATACCAATAATTAGATCTTTCTTAATCATTTATTTATTTTATAATGTATGCCCTGCCTGCTTCTGGAAGAAGAATGAAAGTACCTTGCAATTAAAACGCATCTACCCAGGATGGTTCAAATGAAGATAAACAAGAGATCAGAAGCCACATTGAGGGAGTGAATTTTTCTTAATCAGCTCTCCTGCTGCCAGCCGAGAATGTCATTCTCTTTCCTCGGCAGTCGCAGCTTGCGTCGTGGGGCCAGGGGAGCAGAGGTCGGGCAGTGGCCGGTGGCGGTGGCGCAGGAGCGCGCCGTGACCCGTGGCCTCGGCCCCTCCGCCCGGCTGCCAGCTGCATTTGCATTTCATTTCTCACTGCTCCCAACCAGTCTGTGTCTGCAGCAGGGCAGCATGAAAAATTAATGCCCCTCTGCCAGGCCGAGCTTGTCAGAGTGACAGCACAGAAAGGGAGTAACAAAGGGTGTGCGCTAGCTCTTTCGGCTTAACAGCCTCTCGTGTGTCCCCTGAGCCCGTGTCTCTTCCGAGCCTGTGCTTCGGGGGCAGCGGGCTTCCACAGCCAGTAGGCTGAGGGCAGAGAGCCCGTCCCGGGGCAGCACCTCCGTCTAATGCCAGGAGCTGGAGATCCCCACCAATGAGAGAAGGGAGTCCCTGTGACAGAGTGGGGTGGCCTGCGTTTCCTGAGCTGTCCTGGGCGCAGAGGAGGAGAAGGAAGGCAGCTACCCGCTCCTGGAGGCTCCTCAGAAAGGCTGCCACCGAGATATTGTAGGGGGCCGGGTAGGACTACCTGGGAACAGGAGGGTGAGCAGGCAGTGGTCTTGGGTCTCTTATCTATTGTTCTAGAACCTTCCTGAGGGGAGGAGAGGTCCCTTGGCACATCTGGATGCTCTGCAAATCTTTGTTCCATCTGATCCAATCCTGCCATCTTTCTGGCCTTGGCTCGTAGAGGTAGACATGGCTAACCCTCCCACAGTAAGAGTGCTCTGGCGCAGCGGTTTGTCACAGGTCTTGGAACCAGACTGCCTGGTTCAGGTCCCAGCCTTACTACTTTGTGACCCGGGCCAAGTTGTTTAACAATTTTTGCATCTCTGTTTCCTATATAGAGAATCTTCTGTTGCTTGGTAGTAGTTGGATTCACGATTATGATTTTCCTGATCTTCCTCCAGGGCGACTGGAGGAGAGAGGCCCACAGAACACGGTATCCACCTTTGTACAGTACTGAAAATTCAGCTGACTGGGCCTTTAGCACAGGAGCTTGGAGGCCGGCCTGGGGGTGTACACCCTCTTCTGTCTTGTTGACTACAGAAGAAAACAAGTCCCTCCCATGCCCACCAGGTCCTCTTCCAAGCTAGAAAGGAGCCATCCTTTTCTGACTTTTGTGCAAGGTTAGCAGTGTTCTGCATGTGGAAGCAGGGCTTTCTCTCCTTTTAGAGATCAACATTCCCTTGGAAAGCTTTAGAAAGTAGTGTTCTCTTAGAGAGTCTGATCCAGTTGGTCTCAGGTAAGGCGTGTTGTTAAGGCTCCCCGGATGGTTCTGATGGCACCCGGGGTTGAGGACCCTGGCTTACGGGAGTCTAACACTTGCGGCATTTCATCTAGTGTGTGTTTCCTGTGGAGCAGTAGAGGAGCCGGTGAGTAAGTGGGGAGAACCTGCAGGGGCCCTGTGAGCTGCACCATCAGCTCAGGAAGGGCTGTGCCCCTCTGCTATAAAAGGGCTGTGACATCATTTTGCATGAGAAATGGATAAAAATGTGGTTTTAAAAAAAGTGGGTCTGAAGTGGCTGGAGTTTGGGGAAACACTGGCTCGGGATGGGGTGGACCGCCAATTCCTCACAGCGGTCCATGAAATAGGAGCTTCTGCTAGCGCTGAGCAGGAGTGAAGAGAAACTGAGACACTGATTTCTCTGGGTCGATGGCATTGGCTTCTGCTGTGAGCCTCTGATTGGCCTCCGCAATCCATTCCTCTTCCTCAGTGAGAGGCTACACTTCCCAGCCTCCACCCAGGTCCGTAGGCTGCATGAACAAGTTCTGGCCAGGAGGATGGAAAAAGAAGGAAGGTGTGCACCTTCCGATCACGTCCTCAGGGAGCCAGCATCTGGCCCTCTCCTTCCTCTTCTCCTTTCCTTGCTGGCCGGGGTTGGCAGTGCCTGGGGCAGCTGTGTGGCATCCAGAAGCAGAAGATGCAGGTCGCAGAAGGTGAGGCGGCGCTGCAGCGCTGCACGGCTCCGCCGGGCCCCTGAGGAGGCCTGCGTGCCGGCTGCTGCCTGAGCGTATGCTTCCCTGCACGCCCACTTCATCCCCTTCCAAGATTCCTGGAAGAGAGTGAGCAGGAGCAGAAGCGGGAAGAAGGGCAGAAGGAATGAGTAGAAGGTTTTTTTTCCCCCCGTGGATGTGTTCATCTCAAAAAGCAGAGAAGCCCTTGATGACGTGGCAGGCGCCCCCAGCTCTCCTACCGCGTTCCCTGTGATTGCACGCGCCGCTGATCTGCTGCGTGCAGCCTAGCTGTGGCTGTCCTCAGCTCAGCCTCAGGTCGCCTGCAGGGGGCTCCCGACTGGCTGAGCCGCTGGGTTTCTTTTCCATGGCCTGTCCGGCGGGAGGAAGAGGTCGTCGTTCAGCGACTCCAGTGCTGTAATGAAGCAGTGGGCTGTGGTGACTCCACCCCCTTTTCTTGCAGTTCCAGCTGCAGCCCTGCAGTTGACTGTAGATTCTACAGTCTGCCCAGGTTTTCTGTTTTCTTTTTCCAGTACTGGAGATTGAATCCAGGAAGAATCTAACACTGAGCCACAGCCTGAGTCCTTTAAAAATATTTTTTATTTATTCATTTATTTTTATTTATATTTTGAGACAAGACCTTGCTAAGCTGACAAGGCTCGCCTTGGCCTTGTGACCCTCCTGCCTCAGCCTCCCCAGTAGCTGGGATTACAGGTGTGTGCTAAGGTGTGTCAGCCAGTGTGTGTGTGCCAGATGCTGGGGGTGTGTTATTCACCAAAACTGACATGTTCTTCACCTTTATATAGCCTAGAATCCAGTGGAGAGAAATGTATTGAGTAGCCTCATTGATCTATAATATTCACAGATAAGCAGTAGTACTTTTCTACTTTGTTTAGGGTCTATCAGAAAAAGAAGAATATTAGCCATGAGTAATGGTTGAATTTGCCATGGGACGAACTCTAGTGTCAGTTTGATTTTTAAGAAATAAGCAGGAGAAAAGGATTTTATCAGCCCGAGGACAGTCTGAAGCCACGCGTCTGATTCTTTTTCCCCATGTCTTATCACAGTGCACTAGCCTAAAGCGACACTCTGAGCACCTCAAGGTAGGGGTGAGGTCCTTCCACATGGAGGCTCAAAGGCACCGGTGAGCAGCCTGCTGCTGAGAGGGTGGCGGCCACCAAACCCTCGCCCTGGTGAGATGCTTGCCACAGAAGTGTGAGAGGTCTCCCTCAGCCCCAGCCTATCTGAACCACGCCATCTGCTAAGCAGGAAGGGATGGAGATGAAGATCAGGCCATGTGCTGGGCTTCCAGCCGCTGGCGGGGCTCATGGGGTGGGGACTCACCGTGCTTCCTGGAGCAGAGACCCTGGGCTGGGGAGATAGCTCAGTAGAATAAGCCTGCCTGGCAAGCACCAAGTCCAGAGTTCAATCCCCGGTACTGAAAAAAAAAAAAAAAAAAAAAGCTTCCCAGAGACCCCTGGGCCTCTTTATTTCCAGGTCTCTATTCTGAGTAGGCCTGTGGCAGCTGATTAGAAAGGGGCATGCTGTAAGCTGAGGAGGGAGATAGCTACGGATGCCAACAAGAGGAGGCTTTGGCAAATGAAGACGAGGATGGAGGGCATGCTGAGCACTTTTCTGCCGGTGAGGTCAGTCAAGCAGTCCTGTGGTGAGAAGCACACGGCTTCCTTTTTGGTCTCACAATCTGTCACCTCGAGGGGCGACTAATAGGGCTCGCTCTCAGCTCCTGGCTCCGAGCTGTCCTGGCCTCACTTCTGTGAAAGGTCTCCAGACGCTGAGGACGCTCATCAGAGCGAGACGGTGAAGCCGCGGTGAGGACGTGGAGCAAGTGCACTGGGAGGCCAGGTTCCCGCAGCAGGCCTGGGGGACGAGGCAGCGAGGGGAAGGAAAAGCAGGTGCTGCGGAGTGGCGCTGTCAGGAAACGAGTTTCTGGAGATGGACAGCATGACTGGGGCACAGCTGAGCAGCATGCTCAGTGGAACAAGTCTTTACCGAGGATTCCATCAGCCCTTGGCTTAAAATGGACAAAAATCACCGGAGACAATCATAGGAGAATAGATCAGATAATTCTTTTTTTTTTTTTTTTTTTTTTTTTTTTTGGTGGATCCGGAGATTGAACTCAGGCCCTTGCTAGGGAAGCGCTTATTCCCTCTGAGCCATCTCCCCAGCCCCTAATTCAATATTTATGTAAAAGAAGTTCCAGACATACATCATGAAGTAAATGGAAGAAAGGAAATAATCAAAGCAGAAAAATGTCTTGACCTGAATACTTAAATGTTTATGTCAGAAGGGCACCCTGCTGAGTGTGGTGGTACCTGCCTGTGATCCCAGACTCTGGGAGGCTGAAGCAGGAGGGTCACCAGTTCAAAGTTCAAGCCTAGCCTGGGCAACTTAGTGAGACCCTATCTCAAAATTTAGAAATAGACTGGAGATGTATCTCAGTGTGAGGGCCCTTGAATCAGTCCCCTCTACCTCAAAGGAGGAAAAGGAAAAAAAGAAAAGAAAACCTTTTAAAAATGTGCGCATGGGAAGTGCTCCCTGACTCCCACTTAGGATCAGTGGGGAGATCAGCGCTTGGACACACATTGTGTATTATTTCTAATTCTAGTATAAAAATACTAAAGTCTGCCAGGCGCGAACCATGGAACGGGCTGTGGCGCTGCCCTGCAAACTGGGAAGGCACGAGGGCTACAGAGTGCAGCGGAAGGACCGTGGCCGAGCTGCTGTTTTTGCATAAAGATAGAAAAAAATATTTTAAGCATTCAGGAATTCATAAAAGACATTACCTGCACATTAGAAATGTATTTGAAGCAGCTCTCCCGATAATTAAAAAAATCAAAATAGGGGACTGAACAAAGGAAAAATAGCATTCAGGAATCAGTGGTTTCAACTACATCCATAATGATATTAAATATTAGTGGATTAAAAAATCCAATAAAAACAGCAATCTGGGTTGTCAGACTACATTAAGAAGCAAGATGTGTGTGTGTTGTTTGCAAGATGCACATAGATTAAAAATATGTTGGAAGTAAGAGGCTGGAAAAATATTTCTGAATAGCTGGAATGACTAGACTAATAGCAAATGAAATGGACTTTATTTATTTATTTATTTATTTATTTCCAGAACCAGGGATTGAATTCAGCCCCTTGCACTGGCCAGGGAAGTGCTTATTCTACTGCACCATGTCCCTGGCTCCTGAAATGGACTTCTTTTTTTTTTTTTTTTGCCATGAAGTTGCAATTTATTTCCAATAATAACTCATTTGTGAATCTGATAGGGCTCCTCCTTTAATTGGAGACAATATGAGGTGTTGAGATGAAATGGACTTCTAAACAGCATATTAGAGGGCTAACTTTATAATGGCAAAAGGATTGATAGGAAGATATACCGATTGTATATTCACCTACTAACAGAATCTCAAATACATGAAACAGAAATGGCCGAAACTGAGGGTCAAATACAATTCAACAAAAATAGTTGGAGACTTTATAGCCTACTTTCTTTTCTAAGTTTTTTTTTCATTTTGATACATAATTGTATTGGGTGCTGTGTGACATTCCTATAGAATGCATTATCCACTACTCGGATGAGAGCAGTAAGTGGGTGGTCACTGCCTCACCTTTGATGATGAGTAGAACAGCCCAGAGGACCAATGAGGAAACGCACGGCTGAATAGCGCTGTGATTGCATTAGGCCTGCTCTGCCCACCGACGGGCATTCTTTGGAAGTCCACAAATGGGACATTCTCCAAGGTGGGTTATATGACTTGCCATAAAACCCTAATAAACTTGAAAGGTTTGAAGCCATAAAATGTAAATTCTCTGTTTATAATTGAGAAATTAGAAATTAGCAATAGAAATTAGCATTCACAAATACCTGGAAATTAAAAATGTGTTCCTAAAAAGAAGAAGTTACAAGGGAGTTACAAAATACTTCAAAGATGAATGAGAGGGTAGCTGTACCAAGACTTAAAGGTGTAGCTGAAACAGTGGTAAATTTATAAGCACCAAGTTTTAGAAAGAAAGATCTCAAAAACATAACTTACCTCCTCAGACATGGAAAAACCCAAAACAAACAGGGAAATGATAAAGGTTAGGGCACAAACTAGCGAAATAGAGAATAGAAAAGCAGTGGAGAAAAATCAATAGAACTAAAAGTTGTTGCTTTACATTTCAATAAAATAGACGTGTGTAGATGGGATGATGAAAGAAGTGGAGACCTACATTAATATCAGAAATGAATTACTGAATTTACAGAAATAAGTTATTTAGATAATTTGCCAAGAAGATAACATAGATGGAATGGACAAATATGTAGAAGACATAAACTGACAAAACAGACTCTGGAACCAGTGAAACATCTGAACAAAGTTTTAACAAGGATTGATTTAGTAAAACAAAAACTAAACTACCCATGGTTTCCTTGGTAATTTCTACCCATCCCACACAAAATTAAAGAATTAGCTTTACACCTGTGACACCCTTCCAAAAGTAGAGGAAACATGACTCACTTTTTAAAACTGATACTCTCCTCATTCCATAATATGATAAGGGTGTCACAAAAAGTGAACTACAGGTCAGTGTCAAAATTTGCATCAACAACTAGTAAACAGAACCTAGCAATGTAGAAAAAGGGTTACATATCACAACCAAGTGAGATTTATCCCACTTATGGATGTTAAACCAAATGTTATACATGTGGTTTAATATCTACAAAAATCAAGTCATAAAGCATCATATAAATAAAAAATGAAACCCCATGTGATTATCTGAATTGATAGGGAAAAGGTGGCAACGTTCAGTACCCCTTCGTTATAAAAGTACTAAGCAATCTAAGAGTAGAAGCACGTTCCTTCCATCTGATAAAGGACATCCTGGGGCTGGTGAGATGGCTCAGTGGTCTAAAGCACCTATTTGGAACAAGCTAAGCAAAGCACAG
>NDGN011413754.1:0-14226 GCA_002564285.1 Tympanoctomys barrerae
TCTCTATTCATTAAGAGAATGGAACTATATATCTATCCTAACCATTTTGAATACACAGATACACAATGAACATTCATCTGTACCCCCTTTTTTTGTTAAGTTCCATTATTTTGAATATTATAGGTGTGTTAACCAAAAGTTTTGTTTTTGGTATTAGATTAAAATCAGAGTTTTCACACTACATCTTAGACTTTTTTTAAATTTTGAGATGGAGTTTTGGAAACTCCATAAATTGCCTGAATTAAGCTCAAACTTCTCAGCTCAGCCTCCCAGAGTTCTAGGATTCTGTGCATGCACCAGTACCCATAGCTGGGAAGAATTTATTTGAGATAAGGTGAGTGGAAAAGATGGTACTAGAGCCCTCCATTAGATCCATGCATGCTGTCAGTTCTTGGAGGTCCTTGTGCTGGGAAGGTATATTTGCATTTCACAGCCTGCATGCTGTACGATACTGAACATCCTTATATTTCCGTCTTCTAAAAAAATAGTATGGCTGCCTACATACTTTTTGATGTCTTCTATGGTAAGATATTAAAAGAAGTGCAGATAAAGTAAACAAAGGATATCCGAAAATCTGCAAAATGACATCAAAAAGAATGGTCTTTTCATTACTCTTATATGCAAGACATCAACTACTACTTTGATCAGATGGATATACATTTCCTCTATTTTAAAGAGGCCAACTTGAAAAGGATTACATTGTTTAAATAGATTTTAGCTTAATTTTCTAAGTAAGATGTTGTTCAGTTTTCTTTTCAACCATTCAGCAAATAGGCTATTGCCTTTGATCTCATGTAGTTTCCTTCCTAACATGAAATTTGAAATTGTATTTACCTTAAAAATTATATATTTATGCATTCAATAGATATAGTTGTTAAATTCTTATGTTATGTGGAGATTATTTGTTTAGTGCTAGGGGTCTAACCTAATGCCTTGTGCACACAGTGCTCCTCCATTTAGCTATTTTCTTAACCCTTTAGGATTTCTAATGTCTGAAAAAAATAGAAAAACCCTTACATATATAGACACTAAATGCAAAATTACATACTTTTAATTAATCTTAAGTTTCATACAAAAATATGGTGAAATATACATTGACATATATTGTTCTATTTATATAATATATTAATTTTTTCATTATAATTATCATTTAAAATATTGTAGCAGAAATTTATTACAAAGCAATAAAATCACCTCAGTAAAGTTATGGATCTAAAATAATTTGAAAAGAATGACAAATAGAGAAAAATAACATATTTCAAATATAGACTTGGAAAAGTATTACATATTGTTCAATTTAGTTCTTCACAATTCTGGCCAGTGACCAAGTCTGAGTGTGGTGGTGAATACCATTAATTGCAGCACTAGGGAGGCTGAAAACAGGAAGATCACTATGAGTCCAAGCAGTGTAGTGAGACGCTGTACCAAATAACTAAAAAAATTCTTCACAATTCTGTTTTTAACATTATTTTACTTGCTATGAGTCTTATTGAGGAAGAGAATCAGAGAACCCATGGTTATCAGGGAAATGACCAAATAAAATATGGGGGTTCATCAGTATACCAGCAAGAATCAAAGTGGTGCGACTTAACAGATTTGGAGAAATTAGGATACATAAAGTGTAGGATTTACACCCTGAACAAAGAGACACTTGGCACATAAAGAGGCCAAGAGAGAAAGAATAGGATGAAGAGAATAGAATGAATATACTGTAATGTGATCTGTCTGATGCAGGAATTTTCTTCAAATTCACTCATGTTTAGACAGCATCTGTCAAAATTCATCTCTCTTAAAAGATGAAACATATTAGAATTTATATGCAAAATCCATTCATTTGAGATTAGATGGTCACCACCTTAGTTGATAGGGTATCATAAAGGTTTTTATGTTGGCCACCCCTTTTTCTTTGTACAGTGGAACACCAGGGTCAAATATTTTTTATTAACCTGGTACTGATTGGAAATTCACTGCATTTATTTGAGACTCTTTGAAAAACACATAATAGGATCCTGGCAGTCAGAATCTTCTGAGCATGTTTCAGAGATGCAGTAACCAGAGGGCCATCCAAGGATGAAAGGGGTGCCTTGGTGTGTGAAGTGCCATCCCGTTGATCAGCAAGCTCTGTTGCTCTTCTTGAGGGTCTAATTTTCTTCTGTGGGAGAGCTGAGTCTTTGTAAGAGACAGGCTTCTATTTGACAATCAACACCCAAAATATTCTTTTGCTGTTATCTGAAGAATTTTTTTCTTTTTTTGTATTTGGTACAGGGTCTCACCTAAGCAGATCAGACTCCTAATGACCCTCCTGTTTTCAGCCTCCCCAGCGCTGAGATTACAGAAGTGAGCCACCATGCCCAGATCTGCTGGCTGGTGTGCCTGGGGGTGGGGCTGGCGCAGCATATGGGGTCCGGGAATCGAACCCCAGCCTGTGTGCTAGCCTAAGCAGGTGCTATCTCACAAGCCCTAGAAGAATTTGTAAAGAAAAATCATGTGTTTCTGTGTTATGCTTGGTCCAGTATAAAAGGCCTCCCAATTCAGGTCCCTACCTGGGTGGCTCTTTTGCCCCAATGATTTCTAAACATATATAGGGAAGTTATTGAGACCTGATCTGTTGTTTAAAATATGATCAATTTTTATAAATATCTCACAACTACTCAAAAGTAGTGTGCATGCTTTATTATCAGGTACAAAGACTTGTTATGTACTAATTATATAATTCTTTAATTATTGTATATTTATTTCACTGTTAAAAACTGGCAAAGGAATAGAAAAACTACTATGTCTATATAAATGTAATATCATTGTCTTTCTGACAATTTTATTTTAAAGAGCTATCTTAGTTTATTAAGCTTTTCACCTTTTTAATATTTTCATTTTAATTTGCTGTTGGATAGTTTGAAATTTGAAGTTTTTATTTAAAAATTTGATTTTTTAAAAACATTTTTACCTGTTACTATCTTTACCTGATGTTGCAAGTGGTTATTTGAACTTATGATTCTCTACATTAAAAAAAAAACACATTTAATAACAGCTAGTTAGCAAGGTGAGCATGTTACATGCTGTCTAGTACTTGCAGTAGCAGTAGCTGTATAGATTATGTTTATGCTAATGATAATAACAATCACTATTGTTACTATCCTCTGATGTTGTTGTAATCTAAGATGTAATGAGCTCCACGAACTTAAGTGACCTGTGTGAAGCTCAATCACTGGCAAGGCCAGAATTTGATCCCAGGCTCTGGGACCCATGTAAGCCACCGAGCTCATCCTCTTAGTGTAAAGTTCTTTTCCCTTTATCCTCCTTCTCACAATGTTTTCTTTCCAGAAATAAAATGTTTAGCCATTATCCCTTTTTTTCCAGGTGTGCAATTTTATCTTTAATTATTGTTAATATGTACATTAACTTCATAGTATGATTCATGCACTAGTTAAGGAGAACTTCCCACTTGACTGATTACATTCCTATTCCTTTCTTTGTTGTTAACTTACTTTGTATCCTCGAGAAGCTGTCCTAACTCTGTAAAAGTTAAAACTTGAGTAAGATTCAGTTGAGTTGTGACTCTGTATCTTTTTAAGAATTACGTTTGGGTATGGATGACAAATAGACTTTCCATTTGAAAACCCATTATCATTCTTTTCTCTTTTATTTTAGGGATTCTGCATTTTCTTCCTTCATTACTGACCCTCCGCTGGCTCTTGTTGGCTTGGCGTACTCATAGAAGGTGTTCTGGATGCCTCCCAAGTTGCAAGTGCTTGATTCAAGATTTAATGTATTTATCTTGGGAAATTTTCATTAAATTGGAGGGGAAGTTGTTGGGTGTTTCTTCTAAAACATTTGTTTTTGGTGTTATCTAATTACTTTAGTACAGCTCCCTCCAATAAATTTCATCTCACTTTTTTTTCTCTGAAAATAGTCTTTCCTACTTTATGTTATTTCTTTTTCCTACAGGCAATTACTGCTGTGAACACAAATACATTATCTTTGCTGACTTTACCAATTATCACAGTACATTGAGGACGTGCATTATGCTTCAACAAATTGATCACCTCTGGAAGAAGCATTAAAATGTTCCAATTGTCTACTAATATTTGTCTTGTCATTCTTAGAGATGGGTGATTTTTATGTGTTTAGTATTTGAAGCTGAGCTCTGGTCAGAGACTCCAGTTAGCTCCTTTATTAGGTCCAGATACAAACAGAAAAGTAGAGATTTAGATTTTTTTTTTTGAGTTTCATTTTATTCATTTTAGAGAGATGCACAGAAGTATGTTTGTGTCTAGGGAGTAATTATTGTAGCCAAAGAATTCATCTATTTGACAAGTATTTCTTGAAGGCCAGCTTTGTGTCAGACACTGTTGGGTGCAGGAGATAGGACAACGAGTATGACTGATCCGATCCTTCTCCGGTATGGGTGCTTCTGGACATTCGATGAGATCACGTGCAGGTAAGCCCACAGTAAATTGAAACTGAAAATACAATAGAAAATGTGCTTATTGCATCCAGTGACTGAACATCAGAGCTTAGCAATGCAGCACACTACAGAGACAGATGTTTTCCTTGCGATTGTGCATCTGCCAAGGAGCTGTGTTTTGCCGCAGCTCTCCAATGTTGCAAGGGAAAATACCAACTTTCAAACTTCGAAATATGGTTTCTACTTAACATATGTTGCCTTCACAGCATCATGAAGTTGAAAAGTCATAAGTTGAAACATTCTAAGTGAGAGGGTCATCTACATGAATTAATTCTTAGAAAAGTTCTGTGCCACATAGTTACAAAACTTCTATTTCATTTCCAGTGGCAAGAAAGGTTTTAAGAACCTACTACCATCCCGATGAATTGGAGGAATGGATGAAAGAATTTTGCTCAGGTTGCAATGTTATATCTTGGTGGGTCTGCAGCCCAAGGGTCCCCAAACTCACCCTCACATAGTATGCACACATTCGACAGCATAACCCTGTCCCACCTAAATATTTCTTAAATAGATCCTTTTTGTTCCATGTTCTAAGCTATGAGCACATCTTTCTTGTCTGGATAACACTTGAAGCATGATAATGTGGTCTCTTGACCCACCTGACCTCAGACTCTGTCCTCCATATGACTCTTGGAATATTGTCACTATCCGTACCATGGACCTGAAGTGTTTCCTGCCATCTGACACCTCTAACCTCCCACAGACTCTTCTCTTGGTGCTCATTACTGTAGGGAGAAATGAGATCCCTAGGTAGGTTAGATAAGAGAAGGAACCCTTTTCAGGTAGAAGAGATACAACCCCCGTGTCACAGTGAACAACCTGTGTCTTCTAAGCTACTGCCTTCCCCCACCTATCCACTTAGGTTCCCCTTCAAGAAAATCACTGGCCCCAAGCAGGTGGCTAAACTCGATACTGGAACATTTCTTTATAGCCCACCAGACCCACACCCTTATCAACAAGCCCAATGACTAATCAAGTACTAACCCTCTGGGGCAGGGGAGGATGGGACCCTCACCCTTTAAAACCCTGGAGCACGACTGGCTCATGCTGTGTTGCTCTAACTCTGGGCACCCCCACTACCTGGAACAGCTTTTCACTGCTTCCTTGCAAAATACTCTGCAATAAAACGTACTTTCACTTTTCACTGGCCTTTCCTGACTTTTCTTCTTTCTACATCAGAGAAACAAGGCCAGCAAGGGTGAGTTTGGGGACCTCTGGGCTACAGACCCACCAAGATATAACATTGCAACCTGAGCAAAATTCTTTCATCCATAGTGCATGGAATGAGAAAGGATTGCATTTCTTTATTTCTAGCAGTGGCCTAGAGCTGTCTGGTAGTTGTCTTCTATATCTAGCACACCACCTGCCTTAGGAACCTCACCCTCTTTTTGGACTTCTTCAGGTAGGGATGACACTCAGAATAGGTTCCTCTCCTCCTGCTCGTATTCTGCTAGAATCTCAATATCCTTACAACAGACTTCCTAGTTCCTGTACGTAGGACTCTGAGATAAGGTGAGATTGAGAGTTCAGATTCTGGAGCCAAATTAGGCTTCGATTTTATTTTGTCTAGGTACTTTAAGGGCTTACTGATTCTTGCCTCAGTCTTACATCTATAAAACGGGGTTGCTCGCATCTAATTCACTGAGATGTTGTGAGTAAATATCGGCGCTCTGTGAATAAATATCTGCAATGTACATGAAAGGGCACCACACCTATTGTGTTCTCACATGAGGTGTATGCGGTCTGGCTGATTTTGCTGTGGCTGGAGATCTGCCGGACAATGATCTTGCCCATTCATTTTCTTGGCAATCAATTCCATTTTTTCAGTGAAATCTTTTCTCCACAGTATGACGTACACTGTGCACATTTTTTTTTTTTTTTTTTGTACTGGAAATCAAAATCAGGACCTTGTGCTTTCCAGGCAAGGGCTTGTGCCACTAAGCTATATCCAATGCTCTGTAAATATTTTTTAAAAGAACTTATTTTCCTGTTCTATGAATAATACTTCATGATTTCCTCTATTAAAAATTCTTTATCAGCTTAATTGGGCAACCAGACTATGGCTACTGTCCTAAATAGAAGTTCTCTACTAATTTTTTAGCTTTATCATGGCTTTCTGGGATATTCATTTATTAGATAGCATAAAATTCTTGCGGTGTATTTAAAAACCTGAACTGTAGGCATCAGCAGGAGGCAGATCTGTGATATAATGAATGAGAAAAATGTACCAGTTACAACCAAACTGGTTGGGGGAAGATGGTTGGGGACGTATAAAGAGATTTACCCATAACAGACTTGCTTATGTGATGAGGTGGTGGGTAGCTAGATTGGATGCATCAAAAACATTGGGAATGCTGTTGCGGGTGATGTTGGGGCTAGGAATTTGGGCTTTAATCCATTGCTGCTTGCCATAGATAGCATTTCTTCTTCCCCCTTTGAAGGCTGACCAACAGATTGAACTGGGCCCGCCTAGACTATCTAAATTAACCTCTTTCTTAAGACCGGCTGTCATCACCACAAAAATATCTTCAGCTTTACCTAGATGAGGGTGTGATTGAGTAACTGGATTAACTGTAGCCCATCCTAGTGGACACGTAGAACTGTGACAAAAACAATACTTTAAAATCATTTTTTAAAATATATTTAATACAGGGTCTACAGGGTCTCACTTCAGATCCTACTCGCAGTGATCCTCCTGTTTTCAGCCTCCTAAGTGCTGGGATTACAGGTGCGGGGCACCACGCCTAGTCTCAATCGCTGTCTCAGCGCGCCCCAGGAGCAGGGTCGGCTTGGCAGGCCCGGGGATTGAACCTGGCCTCTGTGCTCTGCCTAAGCAGGTGCTTTAGTCCACTGAGGTATCTGGCAGGCCCTAATACTTTAAAATCTTTTAGAATCTAACTGTGTTTACTTGGGGAGGGGATCTTAGAATTATAATCAATGGGAAATTGATTTGTGGTGCCTGGAAAAATTTTTATGACGCTTGAAATCTACTGTAACGTCTGGGCGGGGTTGCTCGCCACACCATGCTATGCAATGTTGTAATGTCTGGGATGGGCAGCAAGCTGCTGTCCTGCTGTGTCACACCATGCTCTCCTGGAGCATGCAGCTCGCAGAGGTCCCAAACTCAGTGTTGGTAAAAGAAGCAGTTTAAAATAAAAGAAGACAGTTTATCTGAAGGTGGGAAAAGGGAGAGAAGGGAGAGGAGGTGGGAGAACAGACGGTGCCCACAGCCACTCTGGACAAGTAGAGGGTATTCCAAAGTGAATTGCTCCTGAATTTCCTGTCTGCAGCAACTTTTGTTAAGCGATTTGGCCTACAAAGTCTGCTGGAATCTGATTGGCTCCCTGTCTTGTCTTTTATACTAATTTTGGATTTCCTCTGGCCCTTGGAACTTAATCTGTGCTTTGGTGGCGTGTCCTTTGGTGCATGGTAGAGATTTTGGATGCTACTTTTGGCTAAGGACTAAGTGGAGGAAAAGTTTGAGATATTTGCATTAACCATTAAAATTTTTTTAAATAGATTAAAAAATAGTAAATACAACATTAGAAATGATACCGATTTTTACTAAACAAAATGATAAAGATTCAACAATGGTTGGCATATTGCATATTGTTGTCTTCAAATTCGTTGTTCAGATTATCAAATATAAGCATGAAAAATTGATCAAAAATTATAAAATATTAAAAAGGAGAGAGAAAAAAATTGAAGCATTAACTTCTCCTTTCAGTAGATCAACAGAAATCAATAGTACAATTATCCAAATCGTTCTGTGTACATATGTATAGATTTCTTTTCCCTTTTTTCTTTCTTTTCTACCTAGGAACTTGCTGGTCCTAAATTCTTCATCTTGGTCCTTGTCATTGCCTGAGTCCAGCTGCCTGTTTTCTTCTAACTGACAGAGTCTAGCTACAGAGGTCAAAACTGTTATTAACTTTTATTTTATTTTATTTTCACTGTTCAAGGTTTATTTGGTATTGCAGCTGGTGTGACACTTGGTTGCACTGTTTACAGGTAGATCTTTTTTTAATATTATGTGACAATATATATTATTACACAAAATAAAATCCTATAAAACAGCAATGCACAAGACATGCAACATTGGATTTGTACACTGGATCTCAGGCTGTGACCATCTGGGAGAAAGGTCAGACGAGGCTTGGTGGATGAAGCTGTGTAACAGAACAACATTTATTAGACGGGTGCAACTGGAGCCTGCCCAGGTGTCCCAGAGGTGCTGGGCTACTTCAGACCAACCAGGGCCACAAGTAGAGCATCATCTGGCATCAGGACACAACTGTGGGACTTTGTGAACTATTTTTATTTCTAACTTTGGGCACCGAATGCTGTTCCTAGGCCATCTTAATAGTACTGCTTCAACCACATCTCAGATCAAAAGGCCAACTGGCACAACTCCAATTAAACCCTCTGTAGTCTGGACAGTGATGTGGTGACACTGGAAAAGGTCTTATTCTGGGGCATCTGTTCCTCCTTAAGGAGATTCACAGTCAGGGAGTGGCCATCTTGACTGAGAACCAAGCGGAACCCGGAGTGCCCGTAGGGCAGGCGTTGGGGCACGTGCTTCCCAGGTCCAGACGAAAGGCAGCAGCTCTGGAACCTGTTTTATTTATTCCAATTTTAGTTTTATTTTATGCAATAAGGCAAAACAAAATTTCACAACAAAATATAGGAGAATAACAATAGTTAATGTATCATTTGTTTTTACCTTGAAAGTAGTTGCTCAGGGTATAAGATATAGTTCTAAAACCTTCTCCAATCGATATTAGCACAAACCTTTTTTAGTGAACTAAGAGACACTAATAGTCTAATTGACTCATATTTTTCCCTTTTCCTTTCTGTCCTTTCCCCCCCCTTTTTTTTTTTTGAAATTCTTCCCATTTTACAGTATATATTTACCTTTTAGAACTTACTTATTCTTTTAGTTTCTTACAGCAGGGACTCAACACGAGATTTACATATGTGAACCTGATTTATTTCACTTATGAGTTGTGGTCTCAAGTTGTACCCATTTACCTATAAAAGTCTCAGGTTTATCCTTCTTTATAGCTGAGTAGTACTCCATTGTATAAAAAGACCTCATCTTATTTATCCATCCCTCAGTTGATGGGCATCTGGGTTGTTTTCAAGATTTAGCTGTTATAAATTATGCTATTAGGGGCCGGGGAGATGGCTCAGTGGAGTAAGTGCTTCCCTGGCAAGCGCAAGGACCTGAGTTCAATCCCCAGTTCTGCAAAATAAATAAATAAATAAAAATAAAAAAATAAATTATGCTACTATATGCCTTATTAATTTTTTGGGCTGACCAAATAGCTCAGCGGATTAATATGTTTGCAAGCTGGTGCAGGGGCCTGGAGTTCAATCTTGGGCCTGCTGACCAGCCCGCCCCCAGGGCGTGCTAAGACAGCAATTGAGACTGGGTGTGGTGGTGTGGGTCTGTAAGCCCAGCTCTTGGGAGGCTATAAACAGGCAGCACTATGAGTCTGATGTAGTAATGAGACCCTGAACACTCTATAGACCCATACCTAAAATACAAAAAAAAAAAAAAAAAAAAAAATAGTGAGGCTTTCACCCTATCTTTTTCCATCCCTATTGTACCTCTTCCCCTACATTTTGGTTTGAATGTTATAATTACTGATGAGTTTTCCTAATTTAGATGTGTTTACTTCTTACCTTTCTCCCACCATCCCTCTCTCCTATACAATTTAGTGTATTTTGAATGTGGTGACAGAGATGTCCACGAATGTTTGGGCTGGACACATGTCCTAACAACTGTTTTCTACTTATTTTTTTTTAACTTATCTTTTTGTCTATCCCTGTTATTTTTGTTAACTGTTCTCTTTCTTGAGATAGCTGAAACTACAATGTCTTCTCATACTTTAGAAGTTCAGATGCCAGGGTAAGTCCTTATATAGTATCATCTTGTCATCTCCCTGGCTTCCTTGAATAGGACAGACAGGAAGTGCTATCCTTTTGGTGGCATAGGGGGACATTTTGATCTTTTATTCTATTGCAAATTGAGATTATCGCATCTATGTGGCTTCAGTGGGTCTAATTTCCGTTTAGAATGTTCACTTTTAGTTAGCCTGGTCTGCAGGGAGTTAATAGGATAGGAATGAAATCAAACAATGCAGAGAATCCAGGGGAGTCAGCAGTTCACTGAAGCCTGCAGAGCAAGGAGCAAGGTGGAATGAAGGTGTGCTAAGAATTAGGAGCAAGAAGGCGAAAGCAAATGTCAGGAAGTCACTCCAAGGACAGTGGTGCTAGGGAAAGAGAAATCTTAGGAAAATGGCAAAAACCATAAAAGGTAAATACATACAGAGCAATCAATTAAAAATACTGTGATTGCTGGACAAATACAGAGAAGGGACTTTGGACAAGGACAGTTTTTTTTCTTCAATTTTGATATTCTGAATCAATTAGTATTGCATTTTGTCAAAAGCTTTTGGGAATGATTTCTTGGGAAGTAGGGATTTAAAAAAAACTTATCCATTTATTTCCCCTCCCTTCACTCAAAACAAGTGTTTTTGCATTGGCTTATTTTAGTTTTAGTATAATTTAGAGCAGTGATTTCTCTGAGCCGCACCAGTATCATCTGGGAACAGGTCAGGCTCCCTCCCAGACCTACTGGATTAAGAACTCTGGTTATGAAGTCCAGCAATTGGTGTTATAGCAAGTGCTCTGGAAGACTATAATTTGAGTTCAAACCTAGAAACTACCAGTCTAACTGGGCATAGTGCCCTAAAATATAGCATTTGAGAACACCATATTTCAGTGTTCTGTAATCAAATTTCTTTGCATCCTAGGAGAATATATTAAATCATTACTTAGTCTGTTTCTCCCTGAGGTCAATTTCCCTCACAGTGTATCTACACACCTAGCACATAACCCACTTCAGAAGGCAGGAAAAGCATTTTTATCTTTCCCTGCTAAAGTGAAAGTCTAAAATATTTCCCTAGCATTTCTGGTCTTTTGCATCTTTGTGATGTCCTCAAAATAAATTCAATTTCTCTACTTATCTGAAGTGCACATAAAATTCTTATTTTTAGGGATTTGATGTATTACAAATGTCCCGTGGGTTCATTTCAATTGAATTTATAATCAGGCTCCTTAATGTACTCATGCTGAGAACCTTTTGAAGTGATTCATGACAAATTTTCCTTGGAGGGATCTTCCTGCAGGACCCATGTATATTTGATCACTCTTGTTCACATTGCCTTGTAGTTTAGTAAAACATAAAGGGGACAACCACAGATATCTACTTCCTTTTAGTGATTTCTTGTATTACTGTAATACTTTCTTTGTATTACTGCATTTTTAAAGATCGATCTTGTTTCTTTCTCTTTTTTTAAATCCATCAACTTGTGCATAATTGCCATCAGACATTCTCCATATCTCTTTGTGTCTTAGATGTTCTATTTTTACATTCTAGAATGAGAAAAGGATGGAATAGATGCACTATAGGAATCCTCATTTGTTAGCTGAGAGCTAAATGATTTCCTTTTTTATTTTTTACTTTTTGGTGGAACTGGGGATTGAACTCAGGACCCTGTGTTTGCCAGGCAAGCGCTTATTCTACTGAGCCATCTCCCCGCCCCCTAAGAGATTTCTGATAGCTGTTGTTTTCCCTGTAGAATAGAAGGTGAAGTCATGTGTTAAGATGGGGGAAGTGGGGGTACTGCAGACATGGAGAAATGCAGCCGCACAAGTAACATAGTGAAATACCTGCAAGTCATGTTATGTATCACTGAATGCCCTAATATCTGTGTCCCTAACCCTGGCCAAGGACTTCTAGACTTTTCCATGATCCAGCAAAATTCAAGCGTACTGCTCACATATAGTGCCTTTTCATTGGGTATCTGTACCTTACTAATAGCTAAATTCTTTGAAGATTATTGTGATGTAATATTTTATAGGAGCAGAGATGTTTAACATAGTTGATTATAGTGAAATAGTGACATAACCATAAAAAACACTAGAGTACCTAAAAGCTATCAACTGAGGACAATTGCCAGGAACATATGGTCCTCATTATGAAATTACCTCAGGAAAAGGCAAGGAGAAAGTTGTCCCAGCCAGTAAGGGGTTGAGATTTTATTAGATGTGTTCCATTAAAAGAAGAAAACAGAGAAGAATTTATTTCTCTACTAAATCAGGAAAATTCATGAAAAAAAATGTGCTAAAACATTACTAAAGGAGTGTCCTTCCCATGGAGAGTTAGAAAATGTCTAGAGGCCTTTTCTGCAGAGCATCTTAATTCATGAGTCAGAATTTTTCATATTCTTTGAGATACATTATCATTTTATAAGTTTTAGAAAGCTGTCACTGATGTGTATGATTCCTGCCCATAAAGGCACAAATTTTTATCCAGGAGAAATGTAACTGACCTTCTCATACAGATATGGATCAGTTTTACATCTATTGGCAAATTTATTTCAGCCTTCCTGATTAGTTACGTCTCCTTCAGATTTTCTGCTGAGCTAATTTTATGTTTTTCTAGACTCTTCATTATTTAATGAGCTAAAAAAATCTTTGACACACATTCATTTTATATATGTATGACAGTTGGGGCTTTACTCTGAAAATATTGTGTAAGAATTATTGTCCTGGTACAGTTGTGTTTTTAGCACATGGGTCTTTTTTATTAGGTCCGTATCTTCTAGCGAGGTGCTCCTTGGAAGTTCTTAGCATAAGGGTTAAGGGTATGAACTTTAGAGTTGGGCTGATCTAAATTTGAAATTCATCTTTAATACCTGTTAGTCTTTTGTAGTGCAAGAGCAATTTATACCCTCCAAGACAGTTTTCCTATTCTGTAAAATCACTAAAGTAGTAGTACTTGTCTTCAAACCATGAGGATTTAATTATGCAAATCTATGTAATAATCTATGCAAATAACTTACAGTGGGCAATGTTAACAGAATGCTGGCAACTGTGTAGATCTGTGGTCATTACTCAGGCCTGGAACAAGACTGCTTGAATTCTAATCCAGGCTCTTGTATTCTTAGTAAAATGGTACACATCTTGAACTCAAATTAAGGATATTATTTTCTGCCTTATAAGGTAGTTATTTAGACTAAATAAATAAATGCCAATAAAAGAGCCTAGTGTGTTTTCTGACCACTGGAAACACTTATAAAATGTTAACTATATTACTATCAATATCAATATCACAATGATATACTCATATATTGCTACTCTGCCTTCTCTTTTTCAATTTATTGGCCATAAGGCTAGCTTCAGGCACCTGAGTCCTGTGCAGTTGTTTTGGGCCTTACACTAGGTTTAATGCTCTTCTGCTTCTGTGTTGCAAATCTTAATAATTTTATTGCCTATGGTCCTGAAATTCAGCTATATTCTTTTAGTGATTCATTCAACAAATAATTGTAGAATATTTATAAAGTTTCAGATTTTGACCTTGGTTTATGTTTATATGAGGTTACACCCTGACCTCTGAGTTTCACACACCAGCCTGACAATTTGTGCTTTGTGAATGAAATTCAATGGGCAATTGAGCATTAGCAAAGGTGACATAGACAAAATATCTTCCTGTAGTTTACTGTTGCTCCCTATGCATACAGCAGTCATAATGGACCCATGGACACAGAATTCCTTCTTTTTTTTTTGTATCTTAGGGAAGGGCATATAGGGTGTTCAGGGTCTCACTACTAGATGGGACTTGTAGGGATCTGCCTGTTTACAGCCTCCCAAGAGCTGGGATTACAGGCGTGCGCCACCATGTCCAGTCT